>CALNHX010000755.1:0-289734 GCA_940337035.1 Agriotes lineatus | reverse complement strand
GGACTTTAAAACTTTTTGCATTTCGTCATCAAGCTGTGATAATATATTTTTCTCCGCATCATCGCCAGACTTAAGACGTTGGACAAATTCCGGCGATACAATCAACATCTTCCGCTCTTTGTCCATTTTAGTCGAAAAGGAGCTCAGTCGTTTGTTCTGGTAGAGCCGTCGTGAATAACCTAGCCTAAAATCAAGACCTATCTATATTCTTTGGTTAAACCAAGAACTGGCAGTCTTTCTTCATAGGGTAATGCACGTATTTGAGGGCACATTCTCGTTATTCTGCGTTGAGTTTGTTCCAAAGCATGGATATCACCAGCAAAATAAGGGTTCCAAATAGGTACTGCATATTCAAGTAAAGGTCTGATATAACATTTATATACTGTTGATAGCAGAGTGGGTGACATATTCTTAAACGTTATTGATACCATATGCACCACTGAATTAACTTTTTTGACCATCTTTCCAATATGGGGGGCCCATTTTAAATCTGAAGATATGATTATTCCCAGGTCTTTTTGCTGGGTTAGTGGTCTGATCGTCACATTATTAAGTTTATATTGCAATTTAGGATTGTTACTTCCAATATGTAGCACAGAGCATGTTTGCGGGTTAAATTCCAACAACCACAGACCACACCACTTATCAATTTTAGAAAAGTCTGACTGTAATACATCTGCCTGATTGATTGGGTTACCAAAGAATTTAGTATCATCCGCAAATAGAGAAGCTGAAGATTCCAAAGCTTGAGCAAGATCGCTGATGAAAACTTTAAAAAGGAGAGGTCCCAGAACAGATCCTTGTGGTACACCGCTAACTGCAAAGTATTCATCCGATAACTCTCCATCAACTCTAACTTTACAGGTTCTGTTATTTAGAAAGTCCTTAATCCATGCTAGTAGGTTCCCTTTAACACCATGATGTTCAAGCTTATAAATTAATCTTTGATGAGGTACAAGAACAAAAGCTTATCTAAAATCAAGGTAAATAACGTCGGTTAGTTGCCGATTATCTTCGGCTTTCGTCCAGTGATCAAGGCATTGTGACAGGTTAGTGATCGTTAACCTTTCGGGCATAAAACCATTTTGTTTTTCACTTAAGCACATATTTTTCGTTAAAAACAAAGTTAATTGACGGGATATAATTTTTTCCAAGCATTTGGAAACCAGGGATGTCAAACTAATTTGTCTGTAATTCGCAGGGTGAAGTTTGTTGCCTTGTTTATGGACACAATATTTATGTAACTCTCGTAGTTTTAGAAATATTTTTCATCCCCCATCGTTGCCGGAACCTGTATATATTTTACTTTGTATTTTAGCGTAGCTAGAGCGGTTTATTGTTCTTCTTTTAAATAATTTAATGTTTATCTTTCTGTTATTTTTGTATAGCTTATATAGCTAAAATAGCGGTTCATTGTTACTTTATTTAAATATAGTGTTAATTTAACTTGTGTTATCTTGTGTTTTTTATTTATTGATATCGAAAAAAATCAAATATATACATATATTGTTCTAAAAAATAAATTTTTATTTTTTACCTATTTTATTCTAAATATCTAGGTAGTACCATCCCATATTAGGCAGTACCTACCTAAACTTTTAGTTTACTGTTCAATCTACAAAAAATCAGTTGACCCCCTTAGGATGTCTCTGGATCCGCCTATGATGGTGATGGCCTGCTCTGAGTCATGTTGAAAAAATTGATTTTCTCCTCTGATGATGCAAGGATAGTCGTATCATTTAACACTTGCCTCGTCTGAAAGACGAAGGAAGTATTGTAATCACGAAAAAATCGTTTTCCCAGATTTCTTCAGATCTTCACGTTTCAGGGTCCCTAGATGACGAAAAACAGGTTTTCTCAATTCCGTCTGTCTGTCTGTCTGTTGGCGGTATAACTCAAAAAATATTTGTCGGAGGAAGACGATATTTTGCATACACATTATAATTATATATACCTGGAATGAAACCGGTAAAATTTCAGACAAATGTATACAGGGTGAGCACCTTAAAAATTAAATTTTGTTTATTTTTTATTCAATTTAGTAATAGATAGAAGTAATAATTTGTACATAGTGCAGGCCACTCTTACCAAAAATGGAAGCCAATAGATACAGAATAAAGTTTTTACAATACAAAAACGGGGCACAAATTAGCTAGTTACTTAAGGTGACTGATATGTTTTTCGGACTGTTTCCACTGTCTAGGGTGTAAATCACACAACGTTTTGGAAGTAGATCAAAGCTCCCGAAACGTTGTGTGATTTACACCCTAGACAGTAGAAAAAGTCCGAAAAACATATCATAATAGACCACTGCCAAAAAATGACATTCAGAGAACAACTTAAGGTGACTGTTTAGTAACTTCAGTTTTCGTTTCTAATACGTCCAGAATTTTCAAAACCGCCTAAAGACAGACAACAAGCCATACTAGTAATTTTTAAATGATTTTGTTTACACGTCATAACCTTGCTATGTTATTGGTATTATGTAGAGGAAACAAAATATGAATGGAGCCAAAGGATTATTATACTAGCGTTCTGCACCCAAATTGGGCGCGAAATAATTCATTAATACAATTTGTACAAGAGTGATCCATTTTGTGTGTCGAGTTAATTTTGAGGTTAGAAAATCCACATAAAAAAGTCACTTATAAAAATTTGAAAACCCTTCTACGGCTTACTTGCTTCGCCCTGAGTCGATTGATACCAAAATCAGCCAATTCGGCCCACGGGTTCGCTCTCAAAGTGGCGTCAAGCAAGTAAGCAAGCAAGCAAGCAATGAAAATTATTATGTCGGATAGGTGGTTCGTTGGGTGCTTATCGAGAAGCCCAAAATTCTAAAGCTCTATTTAAATTGTTTCATAATGACGTTCTGTAATGACTAACAGACTACAGATTGGTGGTTTATAAAATCTTCACCGAGTTATATCAATTATTGGGGCTTAGCTTTCCTTATACAGATTGCGGCAGGCAACTAGGACCATTGCAAAAGCAAGGAGAATATGCACGAGGCCGTTGTAGTGTTCAACAAACGAACAATCAATGTACGAGAGCGGTAGGTCGTTAGGATCATTATAAATACAAGGTACCTATATATTCGATTTTTTAATTTTTTAAATACAATTACGGCCACATGTAAAGTCCCTTTGCTTTTGCTATGGTCCTACTTGCCTGCCGCAATCTGTATGTATTTGTACCTAGTGAAAATAAGTGAAGTGTGAACGCTAAAATATGGGTTCAAAGTCGAAAAAAGCTTTGTCTGTTCGAAGAAAAACTGCAAAAAAGAAGGCATTGCATGCTGCACGGGTTGCACTTAGAAATAGAACGGCACCTTAAATTTAGAGATTATAATTTGTATTTTTTGAGTTAGTACGGCAATTAAAAGAAATGTAAAACATTATCCGTAGCACTAATTATCGGCAAATTATATACAGGGTGTCCCAGGAGTAACACGAAATCTTTCTATATAAATACTACATATTGTCCACCTAGTATGGAGCAGGTGGATTGTATTTTGATAATCAAATTATCAATAGTAATACAACAAGGGCGAGGCATACTTACCGATAATTTAGCACACGCCAAAGGTCGAGTGCTGGTTGCAATGAAAACTGTCTCGAGAGCTTGCCCGAGGGCAGTTTTCTAAGGGCAACCAGCACGATGACTCTTGGCACGGGCAAAATTATATGTAAGTGTGTTGCCCGCGTTTATATTTTAAAGATTATTACACCAAACCTGTATACGAATTATGATTTAAAATTGATCTAATAATGCCAAAAAACTCTAATTGCTTGTTTCTTACACTTCCATTTCCAATTATAACAGAACCTATGGGGTCGATAATCAGCACTAGGGAGCTTATCGCTTGATAATCCTCCCTAGGGCGCTTATCAGGTAATCAGTTTGGGATTGGTCGATTTTCAAAAAATGCATTGTTCTCATTGGATGATATCAGTCATGTGACAGTTGTGTGTAATAATCGGAAAAACTTATAAAAGGAAGTTATGTGCTACGGTTAAGAGCAAAACATGTTTAATCAAATAGCATTAATAGTGTGGACTAGGTGGATTGTGTTTTAATAATGCAATTAAAGAAAATAATAAATTATAAAAGAGGGTTATGTACTACCGATGGAAGCAAAACATTTTCAACGTTTTTTAGTCAAGTAGCATTAATTGTTAGAAATTTCATTTTTGTAAGGCGGTTTTAATGTAATTTTTGATATTGTCGGATCAAAATAGTTATTTATGTATCGACTCCAAAATGAAAGTGTTTTTGACACTAGACGTGAGGTTTGTCTACGAGCGAAGAGTGTTACATTCAAGATTTTCTTAAATTTTGAGTCATATTAATTTTTATAGTAAATAGATTTATTTAAATCTACCAAGTTCTTCTAAATTTTCATATTAGCACTGGTGTCAATATGAAATCTCATATTGCAACTAGTGCGAATATATGCATCATTTTGACGTTGAAAACGACAACAAACTGTCATTATATTAGGTCAAAATTACAGAAATTATTAACCGACACTGATAATTTGATAACTATAAGCCATTCACGACCTTTTTGGGACAGAGTTGGGTATGATTTTTTCTTTTCATGTTGGACTAACTGATTCGATGATGTAGTGGATGCAATTATTATTTTAATATTTGTAAGAAAATAAATGATTTATCAAATGTGTAAAAATAATTTTAATTGCCGTCAAAGGTAAAGTCAAAATGCCCAAAATAATTTTTTTACTACAAAAAACGATGCTACTTCCAATTTAAAAAGGACAGACCAAATTTAAAAGAACGCGAATCGATGTGGAGACTAGAGAATATCCGGCAACAATGTACCTATTCAGAAAATATAACCTTAAACTGAAAACATCCTAACCTAACACAAAAAGTGTCAATTTTCATGAGGGAGTTTAGTTGCAACAGAGTTTCTGCCAACAAAATTACTAGATGGTCATAGCCTCACCTGACCCAAAAAGATGGTGAACGGCTTATATAAACAAACTTATATAAGGCAGCGAGTTCAACTTCCAGCATTAGCTTTAGATCAAAGTTGTAAATAAATGAGTTTCCCTTATAACTTGAATTTTTATTTTAAAATAGCGTATGAGCTTTCTACCATCAAGCGTAATATCCCCTTAAAATTTCTACCCCAAGACCGTACACAGTCTACATACAGGGTGATCGAAATTCGCAAATTGTCTCATTTCTTGATTATGTGGGTGTTGCTTTCCAAACCAAACGTTAGTGACTTTTTCTTCAGTATTTTTTAAAGTATAAATTTTTTCTTTGCGATCTAGTTTACATCTTTTCATCAACTCCTTGAGTATTATTTTTCGTCTAAACTCCTACTTACGTAGTATTTACGTAAAATCAATATATTTCAGTGTTGCTGTTTTACTAGGGGATAGCGTAGTTCTAGACTCAATGCAACCGATTCCTTGAGATTCCACTGAAAACAGTATTTTATTTGTAAGTAAATCATTAAGATTTTGTCAGTGCATTATTTTTAGTACCTACCGTATGATCACTTAAATTCTAGATAAGGATTGCCCATGGAAAGTAAAAATAATGTGTTAGCCTTCTATCACTGATAACAATGACAAAATGTAATGTTTTCTCACATGAGTATGAATCGAACTAAGACAGGACCAGAATATATTTAAATATATTTAATTGAAATAGTTGGCTCTGCTTATGAAAAATAAAATTACAATTATAGACTTCATGTACAAACAGTGTCTGTGGGTTTTAATAGTATAATTTAATTTAAAGCGTATTAATAATTTTAACATAATAAGGATAAATATTGATAACTGGCTTTTTATATTTATACGCGGTCGTTAAATGTGCTATCTTGTTTTTAACTTTTTCTAATTTTTTTTATTTAACTCCTTTGTTATACAATCTGTCCTAATTAAAAGGGGCAATAAGTACTTGGCGTGACACATATAATAATGAATGCAAGTAGCAGTAGGAACTGCCAGTTGCTTAAAGGCATGTAGAGTAGGTCTACAATAAGCTACTCTTTATAAACTTCACTAGGCTATATACAAGTGAATGTTACAACTTACAACAAATTTAAATTACGGGTTAAAACGTGTCAGAAGTTCATTAGGTTTGAACCGTTTTAAACGTTTTGGTTTTTGCGGTTCATCCATCAAAGTGTTCACTAATTGATTGGGGTGTGTCGATAATCGGTCTTTATATATTTGGGAAGCTTTTTCTATTTCTTCTCTGATAGTGGGTATACACAAATCACGTGAGATCACTTTATTTGGCACATACCACGGAGCACTCACTATGGCACGTAACACTTTATTTTGGAATCGTTCAATGATAGCCAGATTGGAGTTGCAAGCTATTCCCCACAGTGAAAGGCCATACGTCCAGATAGGTTTTAACGTGACTTTATAGAGCAAGAGTTTGTTTTCTAATGATAGTCTATTCCCCCCTCCAATCATCCAGTAAAGTTTCCTATATTGTAGTCCAAGTTGTTTGAGTTTATTAAATATATGGGTTTTCCATGTCAAACGTCGGTCTAGATAGAGTCCTAGATATTTTGCTGAGTCGCCATGTTTCAGTTGTTGTCCATTGAGCGTAACCGCCGGGCAGCTGTCGCGGTTCATGGTGAAAGTGATATGTTGGAATTTGCTTTCGTTCGCCTTTATTCTCCATACTTTGAGCCATTGTTGGATTTTGTTGAGGGAGACTTGCAAGTTGTGGGATGCAGTGGCAGGGTTAGTATGTGAGGCCAGGACAGCTGTGTCGTCAGCAAAAGTGGCAGTTGTTGTTGAACTCATGGTTGGAATGTCGGCCGTGAACAGCAAGTATAGAATGGGTCCCAAAACACTGCCTTGGGGAACTCCAGATACAGCGGGTTGTAGATTCGTGAATTCGCCGTGATGGTTCACGAAGAAATACCGGTCTGATAGGTAGGATTTTAGTACTTCATAGAATTGGTATGGCAGAAGCTTTTTTAGTTTATATAATAGTTCCAAGTGCCAGACCTTGTCAAAGGCTTGGGAAATATCCAAAAACGCAGCGGAGTAATATCTGTGTTCATCAAACTCGTTATGTATTTGATCTACTATTCGGTGCATTTGTTCTACAGTTGCGTGTTGTCGTCGAAAACCGAACTGGTGATTGGGTATTAATTCTTTTTTATCAAGTATTGGCTGGAGTCTTTTTAGTAGCAGCTTCTCGAAAACTTTAGAAAGGACTGGGATGAGGCTAATTGGTCTATAGGAAGCGGGATCAGTAGGTGTTTTTTCAGGTTTCTGTATCATTGTTATTTGGTCCACTTTCCAAGAGGTTGGGAGATATCTAATAGTGAGGATGGCGTTGTATATTTGGGTGATCGCTCGAATAGCTATGTCAGGTAGTTGTTTGAGAATGTCCCCAGTGATAAGATCGAAACCTGGTGCCTTTTTAGGATTGGTGTCCTTATCTATTACTTTTTTCTGAAATTAAAAATGAATAAAACGAACATCAGGAAACACTTCTATAAAATATACCTACATTACTTCATATTTATGATTAACTACAGACTGTAAGTATAAAAATAGTGCACTTTTTAATCAGTAATGTGGCAATTTATCATAGTCCTGAACTAAAAGGTGAAATAAATACAATGTTCTTTGTTGAATTCACCACAACTATGTAAAGCTGACACTTGAAGCAAATTACGAAACTAGTAAACCAAAAATATAATATATATCTTTCCAGGTAAAGATCTGTTATCTTGTATATCGTAATTAACTAGCCCAAGCTCAAGTTTAGGATTAATTTATGAGTATCAGCTTTCTCTTTCTACTCTTAAATAGTAAAGTGTGTTGCCTAATTTTGATAAATATTTTGGAACTTTGTGTGGTGTATATTCAATTTAATTTAATGTTATCAAGTTTTTCTAAGGAAACTAAAACATTGTTAAACGAGTTAATACACAACATATAGAAATAGATACTTCTTCATGGTAAAAAAAGTGGAAAATTATACTTAGTAGCGCTTTTATTGGCTCTTATTGTTCTGTATAGAATGATGAATAATTCCAATTGCACCTTCATTTTTTCAGTTTTTTTTACATGGGGAATTTTCTGCATTGTATTTATTTGTTATAAGCACGTTACCGCTCCTTCATCTTCTATGTTTGAAGTTATAAAGTGATAAATAAAAAAGTCAAATCATTGCAGAAATATACCCATGACGGCGTGTGGTAAAGTTACTAAAACATCCCCTTAAAGCCGCGTCCACATTAATAAATTTGTGCATTTGCGTTGAATGTAGATGTGGACGGTTCGCCGAACGCAAACGCACACAAATATTTTCGTGACGAACGACGCACGCTATCCATCGCCAAGTCGGTTTTTACTTGAACTTCAAAGAAATTTGCGGCCCAACGTTGTGCTGATGTAGACGCATGTTGGTAGTGCATATATGTGTTCGAGTTGTTTTAATTTTAATTTATTTTTAGGAATGAGCTTTCTAACTTGTAGAAGGGAATTATGAATTAACCATGCCTTATTATTCATTATTAGTAAAGAATAAATCTATAATATTTATTTTAATGCCCCGTTTAATTCGAAAAAATAAAAATAAATTCAATAATAAGAAAGAAAGACGTTACTGGATGACATTCCATCTTCTGTTATTACTCTTTACTTCCACAAATGTGGAACTTACTAATAATAAGAGAATGCACAATGCGCCGCTCTGGCAAATCGACGAACAGGCGGATCGCCCGCACACAACGCACAACACACATTTGTGCGTCGAAAAATGATGCACTTGCATTAAATTTGGCCCTCAAATAAGTGCGCTACATTTTGAAATACAACACACAACGTAAATATTTATTAATGTAGCTGCGAAGCAGGACTACTAGGAGTTGATGTTTCGTGGCGCATGTAGAAATGGCACGGTTCCTTAAAATTCCAGAAAACGTTGGGGCTGCACATGCCGTTCGCCTGCCGTTCAAATTCGATCACCGGTAACTTTTGTTTTATTTGAAAATTTATTTAATTTATTAGAAACGTGAAGATATTTTTACTCCTTACTTACAGAGAGCCTCATAATGCTCAAATCTTTTCGCGAGACTGTCACTCTGAAAATAGAGGAATTTTTAGCATACATCGCATATACAAGCTTAGTTTTGAATATTTCTCGATGATTCTTTAACTGGTGGAAAGCTTATTTTTTCTACATTTAGATGATATCAAATTACTCTCTAAATTACTTTTAACAACTGCTACAGAAATTGTTTAAATAAAGCATAAGGGGAATTTGCGGGATAAACTTTAGCATCTACGTATTGTGGAAACGATTACAGATAAGTGTATACATTCAGGGTATGAAATGTGTTAGAAAGAATCACAGAATTGTTAGTGAAAGAATTATCTGCATTGGTTTATTGATGTAAAAGTATAATTAATTTTCCATTATCTGATTTAGGTAGTTGAAACGCAACTCGCGCACGAAACTTAAAACATAACCGGCGGCAGCATGAAGGTTAAGCCTGCTGAAACGGAACTATATCAACAGGTCTTCGTAGCGTCGTTAGAAATTGGTGAACGCGCTTTGTTCGCCGTCGCAAGCGCCGCGATTCAAATCCCTCCCCAGTACCGGATTTTTTTATTTGAAAATTTATTAGAAACGTGAATATATTTTTACTCCTAACTTAATTTAATTTTTAAAATTATTAAGTGTCACAATATGGACGAGGGAAGTTCTGGGTAAAGCCTTTTACAGATTTTTTATAGTTCCAATAATCGCAAATTTACCTGTGTATTCCAAATTCAATCTATAATGGTCTAATTATACATAATTTATTCAAAATTTCTGTTAGCGAGCAAACTCAAATTCTTTAAAAAATATTTGGAATTTTGTAGCCCCCTGTGTATTCCAAATTCAATCATCTATAATGGTCTGATACACTGTAAAGGGTAAAATGCTTGTTTAGAAAGAACTAGACATTGAATGCAAATATCCAGGATTATAACATTTTGAGTTTGGTAAGTTTGATTTCCGTGGTGCACTTGACCACTGGCGGATCCAATTGACCCTATTGACACCCCCTTGGGCCTGTTAAAAATTTAATAGGATGAACAGTTGACTAGTTCATTTTAAATAAAGTGTACCTTTATAGCATCCGTGCGTAATTTAAATTTGAATTTGCGGATTGCTTCTTCCACATTCTTCATTTTTTCATAGTTCCAATCATCGCAAATTTGTCATCACCTCCTGGTGGGGATTTCATCGTTCGTCGATGTCGATTCTGTGACCCGTCTAGTGTCTAGCAGTCTCCACTAGAAAAAAAAGGAACTGCATCTAGTGTGTAGTGATAGTGAACGACATATTTTGCAATAGTGCTAATAATACGTGTATAATGTTTTAATCGTTTGTTTTAAATTGTACAACTAGTTACTCAAATTTAAAAATATCCAAAGTCTGAAAAAATTCAATTTGAAAGGTAAGCACTCGTATGTACTGCTTATTTTATAACATTTTCTCTAATTTTGACTTAGGTATAAAGTATCACCTTTCAAAATTGAGTGAAGTTTAGAAAAGTCTCACTTTTTGCAATCAGTTGTGAAAAGTAAAATATTTTACAACCCTTGATGAAGTAGCTTCTTATAAAACCAGTTAGGAAATGCCTCATTTTGTATAACGCTTCATGTCAATCAGGATAAGATACTAGAAATTCAAAATTCAGATAGCAGATGATTTGTCAACAAATTTCGCATATTGTTACACACAACTGTCACATGACTGATATCTGCCAATGAGAACCATGCATTTTTTTAAAATCGACCAATTCCGAACTAATTACCTGATAAGCGTCCGTGGGCTGCTTATCAAGCGATAAGCTCCCTAGAGATGATTATTGACTCAGCGGATGGTGTCATAATTAAAAACAGAAATGCAAGAAACGAGCAAGTTGAGTTTATTGGCATTATTAGATCAATTTTAAATCATAATTCGTATACGGGTTTTGAGTAATAATCTTCAAAATATAAACGCGGGCAAGCACAAATAATTTTGCCCGTGCCAAGAGTAATCGTGCTAGTTGCCCTTAGAAAACTGTCCCGAGGACATTGGACATTGCAACCAGCACTCGACCCTTGGCGTGTGCAAAATTATCGGTATGTCTCGCTCTTGTTATATTACTATTGAAACTGACACCCTATTCCCGCTAACAATGTTTGGAAGTTTATCAAACGACATCGGAGGTTATTTTGACAGCACTGATAGACTTCTTGCGAGTATTTCTAATTTAAAGAAAAAATAATTATTTATTGGAGAACCCGAAAAACATGCGTATTTCCTTTCTCGGAAAAAATCCATGGGAACGTAACATTTTAATATTAGTTATTTGGATAAATATACTTGGCTTGTCTATTCGGATATAAAATAAGGAGTTTTTCGTCGGCTCTCTTGAAATGAAGCATCGTGGCTAAAATGGTTTTTTTATGCTCAAACTCGCATATCCGAAAAACAGTTGAATTTAGGGGTATGAAGTAACATATAAAAGAAGCTCATTAGAAGGGTTTTTTAAAAATTCAAAAACTTCCGAAATGATTAAATTAGCAAATGTTGAGCACCCTGTATATCAGTAATATCCAGAACAACCATTTTCCACTCGAACGGTAGTTCACGAAAAGCATAATTCTTTGGTAACGTTTGTCTTCATTCAATTGTTTTCTCTTACAGCAGCCGCCTGAAATTAATCATTTTTTAGCATAAAATTGTTTTATCTCAAAAACAATTGACATTAACCCTATACAACTTGATAGGTATAAAAATTATTAGTATTTCAATGCAAAAGTTCAAGTTACCTAAATGTAGAACATTCCATTAAAAAAAGTAAGTTTGATTCCTCATACTTTTTTGGCCACCTTGTACAATCAAAACTATTTTAGTAATGCGCACCACCTTCGTACCTACAACTTTTATAGACACAATATTTATGTAACTCTCGCAGTTTTAAAAATATTTTGAATCCCTCATCGGTGCCGTCCCTGTATACATTTTACTTCGTATTTTAGGATAACTAGAGAGGTTTATTGTTCTTCTTTTAAATAATTTAAAGTTTGTGTTATTTTTATATAGCGTGTATAGCTAAAATAGCGGTTTATTGTTCCTTTATTTAAATATAGTGTTAATTTAACTTGTGTTAGCTTGTGTTTTTATTTGTTGATATCGAAAAAAAATATACATATATTGTTCTGAAAAATCAATTTTTATTTTTTACTTATTTTATTCGAAATATCTACGTAGTACCATCTCATAGTAGGCAATCCCTATCTAAACTTTTAGTTTACTGTTCAATCTGCAAAAAATCAGTTACCCCCCCCCCCCCCCCCCAGGATGTCTCTGGATCCGCCTATGATGGTGATGGGTTGCTCTGAGTCATGTTGAAGAAAGTGATTTTCTCCTCTGATGGTGCAAGGATAGTCGTGTTATCCATGTACCTAAAATTAGATATTCCTTTAACGCCTATACAGATTCCTCCTGTCTAATCTTCGGTTGCTTTGCGGATTATCAATTCTCCATAGATGTTAAATAGTATGGGGGAAATATACATCATTGCCTGACTCCTTTTCTTATATCAACAGAACTGATGTTATATTCGCACTAACGCTTCTCCTGATATATAGATATTTATTATCAGATAAATAAGATGACCTGGAATACCCATGTTGTCCATTATGTTCCACAATTTGCTTTAAGAACTCCCGAAACGTAGCGTGAAAAACACTCAGACAGTAAAAAAAGTCCACTAAACAACTTAAACGCCTGAATGGTAAATTTTATTACAGGACAGCAAATCAACTCCGATAACTCCCGTGGCTTTTAGCATTTCCGCCACTATTCCATCAGGATCAGCTGATTTTCCAAGCTTTAATTTTTTCATTGCTGCTTCGATCTTATGATTTCAGGTTCATGTTCTTCAATGGCATAGCTGATATTGGATTTTGAATGGTCTTCAAAAAGTTGTTGGCAGTATCTTTTCCATCTATCAAGAATGTTTGATGTTTGTGTAAGGAAGTGCCTCTGTTCGTCTTTCACAGCTGGATTTAAAGATTTTAAGTCACAAGTCATTTTATTGGTTTTTGCAAAGCTCTCTAGTCTCGTGCTTGTGTTCTTAAATTTCCCTATACATTTCGCTAAGATATTTATTCTTGTCTGGCCTGTACATTATTTTATAAGGAAACATTGTTCGCTATAGTGTTATTTCAGTTTCTGTGTTTTCAGACCTCGTTTCTTTAATGCGTTTCGAAACTGTATTACTTTCCAAGTTCCATTAGAGACCCATTGTTTTATTTTATGGTCTTTACGGTCATCGTCTTTGGTGGTTTTAGACGTGTATTCAATTTCTTTCTTTATTATTGCCCAAAGTTTATTTCCATTCATCTGATGGGGCCCATTATCGTTAGCGTGTCTCAATCGTTCTGCGATTTTCTTCTTATAATCTTCGTTGTTACGTAAGTGCCGCCTATTTTAGCGTTTAAGGCTAAGGCGTGATGTTTTTAATTTGAGTAGGTATTCACCCACCAGTAACTGATGATCTGTACCATACTCTTCCCCAGGATAAGTGTTAATGTCCTTCAATGAACTCCCCCATCTTGTTAGAGCTAAAATATAATTAATTTGGTTTCTCTACAAGGTGCCATGAGAACGCCATGTATACTGTCGTCAAAGATGGTATTTCCTATCCACATACTGTTTTCGGCGCAGAATACCACGAGACTATCTGCCCTTTCACTTCACTGGTCAAGTTCTAATTGACCTATAATCTTTCTGATTTGATCGTCTTTTAAGCGATCACAGCTTACTTTGGCATTAAAATCGCCTATTATTACTGTTAGTTCTCCACTGGGAATGTTTCCAACTACAAAGTTCTAAAGTTTCATAAAATACGTTTATGTCTTCATTCGAGGCTTAACTAGTGGGCGCATATACTTGGATGAGATTAAATTTTCTTTCATTGATACGGTGGTAACCCAGAACTAATCTTGCATATTTACTGTTCACTAATATGGCAACTTCGTAGATTTTTTTAACATGGGATTACTTATTCATTATCGAAAAAAAATCCAATACACCTCGTGTATACCTATACCTAATTCTTACGTTTTTCTTTAGCAATGTGTGTCTGATCATCAGACCATCAGTAAAGAAAATTGGACTATAGAGAAAACAGTTCCCCAAGAAATAATTTCAAGCGAATTTCTGGATGTCATTTGAATTCAAGAACACAAGTAAAAGCTGGTACCAAAAAACCAATTGTTTCGCGAAACTTTATAATACCATCAAAAAACTTTCAAAGGTTTTTTTATTAAATCGAAAACCTCTGTGGGGTCAGAACAATTGCATTGCTTGACAGAATTTAAATCAAATCATAATCATCGATTGAACGGTATCGAAGCCAAAGCAATCGAAGAAACCCTTGGTTTATAAAGTACTGCAATGGCGGCCATACTGTTTTAGAAGTAGCGTCGTTCAATGGAACATGGAAATTTATTAGAGACGACTTTTTGCAGTTTTTTCTGTTATATTTTCGTCATACAATACGGGAGGATTGATTGTTGGTTGCCTTTTGAGTAACTGTCAAAAAACTGATATTTTCGGTGCTGAGGTTGGAGGATTGCTGGACATAATGCCTGAAAAAATCATCCTACAGTTATCTTAACAGAGTAAAAATCTTTCTTTCTCTACAAGATGAAAGCGACGGAGTTTTAGAAAGCATTGGAGTTCAAGACAAACTTGATTTAGAAGAGTCAGTAGAACAGTTCGAGGAATAAGGAAAAGTAAGATAAAAAATCTGCATGTGAATCCATTAAAGAAAAATGAATAGAACATTGCAATTCCATTTTTGAAAACATTGCAGAAGATCCCAATTTTTGTCCAGCAGTAGAAACATATATGAAGAACATAAAAAATATGCTTGCTCCAAGACTTTTCCTTCACCTATAAAGGTAACCCAGAAGAGATAATGCTTCAAACAAATGTCGTCAAAGAGGCGAAAATATACCTGTGCAACCAACGTGTGTAGGATGCACAAGGGTTCCGTGTGGTAGCAAACAAGCCAAGTCAGGGAGATTGCCATATGGAAAGTTGGCAGTTAGGAAAGGAAAAGCGCTTCACTCGTTGGAAGATTGCATTAGAAGAAAGTTCGGTAGGTGCCAACAAATCTTAAAAATGAAAAAAGCAGTTTTCCAATGTATGTTATGTATCTACCCAAAAATCTTAGTTATTAGTATTAAACATGTTAAATAAATAATAATAAAGTGAATATTGAAAATGTATGGATATTATTAATCTACCACATAAGTGATAGATATATACCTTCTGTAATAACACCGCCGTTCGCACACACCTTATAAGCAGCAGATGCGTCAGATGCTTGATCCTTGATTCAGGTGTACACTTTGACGGATCAGTCTGTTGTTTACAAATAAGCGCCCATGTCGTGGCTTAAGATGGCTTATAAAACCGCACTCAGTGTGTGGTAGTAACATGCTCTTAGCCTATGAGTTTTCAATTTTTAAATGGAATACTGATCTCTTGATTTTTTTTTTTTAATTAAGAGAAGGTATGGCATTTTGATGAGTCTTTCCTTACAAAGAAAATGTGGAAAGTCAGAAGGTAGAAGTATAAGAGCTTTAATTCATTAAATGGAACACTGATTTCCTAATTTTGTTTTTATTAAGAAAAGCTGTGAAATTTCTCATTAGTTCCTTCATGTGAAAGAAGTTTTCATTTTGGAAATAAGACACCGATTTCTTAATTAGTTTTATTAAGAGAAGGTATGGAGTTTCTCATTGGTTCTTTTCTGCGAATTACAAAAAAATATTGGCTAACCCAGGAGCTAGAAGTTTTAATGTTTACTTCCCTCGTCTGAAAGACGAAGGAAGTATTGTAATCACGAAAAAATCACCTTCCGAGATTTCTTCAGATCTGTACGTTTCAGGGAACTAGATGACGAACAACAGGTTTTCTCAATTCCGTCTGTCTGTCTGTCGGTCTCTCTGTCTGTCTGTCTGTTGGCGGTATAACTCAAAAAATATTTGTCGGAGAAAGACGATATTTTGCATACACATTATACATATACCTGGAATGAAACCGGGAAAATTTCAGACAAAGGGTGAGCTTTCATTTTTTAAGTAGAATGCTGATTTTTAAATTTTTATTTTACTAAAATTCTCATTAGTTCTTGACAATTATAAGCAGGCGTTGGACAAACCAGAGGCTCGAAGCATGAGCATTTATTCGTTCAATAGAGCACTGACTTCTTGTCTTTTTTGTGTTATGAAATTCTTCTTTGGCGAGTTAATGCAACTTACGAAAACAAAAAAATGGAAAATCTTAAAGCTAGGTGTATTAGCTTTTATTTTGAATTGGCGTATTGAATTTTTATTTTCATTATTAAAATGAGGTATAAAATATCTCACTAGTTCTTTCATGAACATTACAAAAACGAGAGAAGTATAAAGTGTTAGGAAAACCAGATTGATTTTTTAAATAGAATTTCTCATGATTTCTTTCAAGCAAATTACAAAAAAAATTTGGATAAATCAGCAGCTAAAAGTATGAACATTCAGAAGCAAAAGCTAGAAGAATGAGTTTTCATTTTTTAAATGGTACAGTAGTGTTCAAATAAATCTAGGACAATGTTTTTTTCATATATAGGTTGAGTTAAGAATTGAAGAATATCTCTTTGGATTTCCTGCTATCAGATAGAGTTACGTTAAACTTTAACAGGTAATGAAATCTGTAACCCTTTCTGATAGCAGGAAATCCATGGAGATATTCTTCAATTCTTAACTCAACCTGCATATGAAAAAAAACATTGTCCCAGATTTATTTGAACACGACGTATACTGATTTCTTATTTTTTACTTCCCTCGTCTGAAAGACCAAGGAAGTATTTTCTAATCATTGTGAAACAATCACCTTTTTTCAGATATTTACGTTTCAGGGTTCCTAGATGATGAACAACATGTTTTTTCAAATCCGTCTGCCTGCTTGTCCGTCTGTTGGTAGTGTACATCAAAAACTATTTGTTGGAGAAAAACAAGATGTTTGCATGCAAATTAGATGTCTACCTGGCTCGAAGTGAATATGTTTTCGGTCAAACGTATACAGGGTAGGCACCTTAAAAATGATATTCTGACTATTTTTGCTTTAACTCAAGAACTGTTAGTTAAATAAAAGTAATATTTAGCACTAGCTCAGGTTTTTACCGACAAAATGGGCATATTTTGGATTTTAGATTTTAGTTTGTTTTTATAGTTTTCGAGCTATGGATAATAACTTTCTTATTTCAAATGCATATCGAGAATGAGCTTATTTTTTCTGTTCATTGATATAAGGTTTGCTATACTTATTTTCATAAAATACCGGGATAAGGTAAACATGTTTTTCTTTACAGTAGACTGTGCCTTTTCAATCAGAAAATAATTGTAATCTTTGTTACATATCTCGAAAATTATGAAAATAAATGAAAATATAAGATCAGATTTGAACTCTTTGTTAAGAAGTATCTTAATAATGTCTGATAATCGATGTATAACAAAAAACAAAATATTCGTTTTTGGTCATAACCCAAAAATTAAGGCAGCTAGCTTCATTTTTTTTAAATATGATGCAGTATTAGAATTTGCAACTTTGCCCCCATAAAACCGACCTGGTATATTTTACCATTTTTGAAATCTCAATGGCGAGCAACGAAATTGAAGATCCCTGTAGGGTAGAGACTGTGATAATCAGTTAAAAATAAATTTTCTTCGAAAACTGAGCATCGGTATTCAGCAACCTACACAAAAATGCGGACTTCGTATAATAACCAAATCAGGATTCAAGAAAAATACCACATAACCTCACTGCGCTATCAAAAACAGTTGACCTACTCTTCATGACTCATTCCATTCCTTCGGTGCAGACTGCAGAGAGGAACGGCTGTGACTTCAGCGTTACGGTCTACATAGAAGAATTAACCTTTTCTTTTTATTCTTTTCTGTTCTAAGTACACACAAATTTTAAACTGCAGCTTTCTAAATTCACACCTTTGTACAAAATACTCTGTTGTTAAATTTTCAACTAGAAAAAGGGCTTTGTAGTTTCAAACGCAATGAGTGTGACAGCACGCGATATAATTACGACATAACGTGTTACAGTGAGTCAAATTATTATGTTTCGAGCCTCCTGTAAAGTTTTTGCATAATATACGTATGTAGGGGCGCTGTAGTTACAGCTTTCTTTTCCCGATATCTAGTTTCACGCTCTCGTTTCTAGATGGTGCTGCACTTTACCTCTTGCGAGAAAATATCAGTCACGCATGTAATATAATTGCTGCTAACTATTGAAGCATTCACTATATGATGTATTATGTATTAGCTGTAACCTCATTTACCTTGCGGTGTCGAGGCTGGTGCTATATGCGCTGGCATCTGGCGGTACAATGATCAACTTGCCCCGGAATGATACGGACATAAATTTTTAAAACCTGGTTCTGCGTCTACGCGCAGAAATTATACCAGGTGTTAGATTAAGTAAAAAATAGATTCTCGTATTAACCTGCACGGTTGATTGTAATACTAAGAAGGAATGTGCGAACGCAAACCTATGATTGTGTACCATACTTCTGTCTTGCTCTTCTAAAATCGGTATAACGTTAAGTAAGTAGTAATCGATTTTCATGTACTAAAAAACCAAACATGTATTTATTGTAAACAAATAGTTTTTACAAATTTAATTAATATAACATTGTTTATGAACGACACCTATCTAGCCTTAGTACTTAAATTAGATTTCTATGGACTAAATGAAGATTCCACACATCAACTAATGTGAGTGCCGCATTTTTTAATGTCCAAATTTCTTTGGGATTGTAATACGACTTCAAAATTTTGGAAAATCTTACGTGTGAAAAGCAACGTTAGAATGTAGCCTAATTGGCGGCTCGTATATCTCGCCAATCTGTTGTCTGCATTATCGGAAAACTTTTTTCTGACAGCTCTAGCGTATTTTACGGTGCAGGCATTTTTTTGATTCGGCCTTCATTAAGATAGGAAACGACTTGTTGCGACCTGCATAGGCTTTCCTTTTCCGTACGTGGCCTCGAATTAGCAAGAAATATCTAATTGTTGGTCCTTAGAAAAGACTGTAATTCAGGATAAGTGGTTACTTCATTATCGATTTTGGTAGCGTAAGTACAATTAGCTGATTGCGTCCTGTATTGTAGCTTTACCCGGGAGATTTGAAACTTTAGCGATTCCGTCCTGTAAGCATCGTTTGATTTTGGGCTATATGGCCTGAATCTTTCGCTGGTGATCTCTCCAAGCACCTCCAACTTGCTGCAGCATAGCTGTAGGAGCCTGTTTAAAGGCTATTTCATCAACTACTGTAGAAGCCCGATCTCTCAGAAAGTTTATTACGACCTATTGAACTGCGTTGCCGATTTTAAATTGCGTTAATGATATTACTACTACTACTACCTTCAAGTGTATTAATATGGAGAAATTAAAGCTGTTCTCAGTCTTGTAATTTACATTACAATTTTTGACCGTGAATTGCGTATTTAATTGTGCTAGTTACTTACTAGTATAAAATGCAATTTGGGGGTGCACCTTTTGCTCCATTATATAGAGAAACAAAAGAAGAGGATAATGAAAACAACGAGGCAAACAATGACAGATTGCAAATATCAGAGGAAGAAATAAACATGCGAATAAAACGATTAAAGAACAGAAAGGCACCGGGTCCAGATGGAATATGCAATGAACTCATAAAATATGAAGGAAAAACGCTATACGTATGGATTCAGAAACTATTCAATCACATAATTAACAGTGGAAAAGTACCAGTAGAATGGAAAGAAAGTATACTAATACCAATACTAAAAAGAGGAGAGCATAGAACAGGTGATGACTTTCAACTACCTGGGAGTTGAAATCGCCAGTGAGAGAAACTTGAAGACAGAAGCAACAAAGCAAGCGACTAAAGCGATGAGAATGAGTAGATGTTTAAGCAAACCATATGGAGAAACAAATTTATGACTACAGAAAGCAAAATAAAAGTATATAAAACAACAGTGAGGCCACTATTGACATACGCAGCAGAGGCAAGGGCAGATACAAAGGGAACAAAACGGAAAATAAACAACTTGGAAATGAAAGTATTAAGGTCGATAAAAGGCATAACCCTAAGAGATAGACAAACAAACAGTAGCATACGAAAACAATGTAACATACAAGACTTCAACAAATGGGTGAAAACGAGAAAGAAAAAATGGAACGAACACATAGATAGAATGAGACCAGACCAACTAGCAAACATCTCTAAAAACAATAAGCCATGCAGCAGAAGACCAGTAGGAAGACCAAAAAAGCGATGGCAAGATAACGTACAATCAACAACAACAGAAACCGAATAAGAGGCAGACAAACAGGAGAAATCCTAGTCGTGCGAAAAAGAAGAAGAAGACCTGTTGCTTAAGTAATGCCTTTAGGACCTGCTGTACTGACCATTATATGCAACGTTTGGCTCTTTATCGTAATACAAGACAACATAATTAAAGAAATAAAGCAGAATGGGAGAATTAGCAGCAAATCAGTTCAAATATTAGCTTAAGCAGGAAATATCGTAATAATAGCAAGAAAGACAAACTAGAACGTACTTTCAAGATAATAGAGAAAACATCAAATGAAAAAAGCCTATATATAACGAAACGAAAACAAAATACATGCATTCTAATGAAAAGCAAAAGGCATTGTGGGAATTAAGAATCGAAAAGTAGAAACATACAAATATCTAGGATTCCTGATAAATAGAAGAAATGAAAGATCACACACAAAACATAGAATTCAGCAAGGCTATAAAGCGCTGCATGCAAACAACAGAATACTAAAAGACATGAAACTAAGTACCTAGAAGCACAAGAATACAAGTATATAAGACAATGATAAGACCAATTTTAATGTATGTATCCATCTCGGATATGAACCTCAAATCTAATTCATTCATTTCAATTCATAGAACAATTACCCAACAAAAGAACTAATTTTACTCTCCAGCTTCGTCCTTTATCTTATAGTAAGATTGTAAACTATGTTATCATCATAGTCAGCCTTTATCCGTCCATTGCTGAACGTAGGCCTCTCCTGCACTCTTCCATTCACCTCTGTTCTGTGCCACCTCTTTTGTGGCCTTCCCATTCTGCGTCTGGTCAACCTAGGTCTCCAGTGGGCTAGTTTAGCTGTCCATCTGTTTGAGCCATGTCTAGCGACATGTCCCACCCATTGCCACTTCAGCTGTGCTATACGGTGCATTACATCAGTAATGTTGGTTTTCTTTCGAATCTCCTCTTTTCAAATCTTCTGTCTCAAGCTAATTCCCAACATTCTTCGTTCCAGTGCTCTTTGTGTCACTCTCAATTTATTTGCACTTTTGTCGGTCAGTGTGGAGGTTTCAAGACCGTAAGTTGTAACTGACAGTATACACGTCTCATACACTTTGCGTTTCAAACTTAAGGAGACTTCAGAGTTTTCAAATATGTGTTTCAGTTTGCCACAAGCAGCCCAAGTCAAACCAATCCGTTGTTTTAACTCATTATTTTTGATTTTGTGGTGTTCATCTTTAGGCATATTGTATTCGAAGCTTGACTCAGTTGCTCCAACATTGTTTTTAACTCGTCTAGATCGTTACTTACAAGAACAATGTGGTCTGCAAATCGTAGGTGGTTTAGGTAGCAATCATCGATCTTAATTCCCTTCTGCTTCTATGGTAGACGTTTAAATACATTTTCTAACGCTAGAGTGAAAAGCTTTGGATACACTGTATCAACTTGGCGAATACCTCTCTTGATTTGAATTTTGTTGATGTTATTATCTTGATCTAGCTGAATCTGAAACGATGCAGATTCATATATGTTCTTAATTAGTTGTGAATATCTAGAGTCTATTCTGGCATCATCCATAGCTCTTAGAAATGCCCAAGTCTTCACAGAGTCAAAAGCTTTTTGAAAATCTACGAAAGCTAGATGGATTGGAATGATATACTCGTTGGTCTTCTCTATTAATAACTTCACAGCCTGAAGGTGATCTGAAGTGCTGAAGCCCTTCCGGAAACCTGCTTGTTCAACTAGTTGATGTGAGCCAAGAATAGATGTTAATCTATTAGCTATTATACGTGCAAATAATTTATACATATGCGAAAGCAAGCTTATTGGCCGATAATTTTCTATATTGGTGGAATCTCCCTTTTTAGATATTAAGACAACGTTCGCATTTGCCATTCTTTTGGTATCTTTCCCTCATCCAAACATTTGTTAAAAAGTATTTTTAGGGCTTCTATTAGTGGTTTTCCTCCTATATTTAACATTTCGCTTGTTATTTTATTTTCTCCAGGCGATTTCCGATTTTATATATATGTTCCTCAAACTCCCGAGTTGGAGCATAGGGCCTCCACATATGCTTGCCATCTTGTTCGGTTCTGGGCAATGCGTTTAACTTCAAGCCACGTTCTTCCAGTGAATTCTATTTCTTTAAGGACTGCTCTTCTCCACGTTGTTTTAGGTCTACCTATTCTTCGGCTTTGGTTCCATTCAAGTACCACTTTAGAAATATTATTGGCTTCTCTTCTTAGTGAGTGGCCTATCCAATCCCACTTCCTTCTTCTGATCTCTATGGCTAGGTCAGTCTGTTTAGTTCGTCTCCATAACTCTTCATAGGTGATAAAGTCAGTCCAACGTATTTTTGTTATTCGTCATAAACATCTATTAACAAATACTTGCAGCTTATTGTTGATGGTGTTAGAGGTTTTCCAAGTCTCACATCCATATAGCAATACGGGTTTGACGTTTGTGTTAAATACCCTTATTTTATTGTTCCGAGATAGGTGAAGACTGTTCCAGATATTTTGTAGTGTACCAAATGCTACCCTTGCTTTTCTTATTCTCTGATTATTATCTTCTTCAGCACCACCAGTTGCTACTAATATGCTGCCCAGGTAGCAGAATTCTGTTACATCTTCTATCGGCTAGTTATTTATATGCAGCGGTTGTTGGTTATTAGTGCATATTCGATTTAGTTTTCATGATGTTTACTTCGAGACCTATTGTTTTTAATTTTTCTACGAGCAGATTCAGTTTAGTTTGCATATTCTTGTATGTGTGTGCTAGGAGACATATGTCGTCTGCGTAGTCTAGATCATGAAGTTGGTTCTGTAAACCCCATGTGATACCTGTGCGTTGGAAGTTTGTATTTCTCATCATCCAATCTAATGCGATATTGAATAGAAGATGGGACAACGGGCAAGCCTGTTTAACTCCTGTTAAGACTGTGATGTCGTTACTAGTTTACCCAATGTGTAGTACATTGCAATTTGAATATCATACAATGATTTTATCATATTAATTATTTTAGGTGGTATGCTAGATAATTGAAGTATTTTCCACAGTGCTGAGTGATTTAGGGAGTCGAATGCTTGCTTAAGGTCAATAAAGGTCATATATAGTGAACGTTCTAGGAGGTATTTTTGTTTAAATTAAAATACAAAGATGCATAGTGATTACTCAATTTGCAGAAATAAAGCAGATTTATATGGCTTTATACATATTACTTATTTCCGCGTAATCCACCCATTTCTTTAGATATTAAAAAAACCTGAATATCATGCGATAACGTTCCCGGGAAGCAATCTGTACTGCCCGGGGGGGGGGGGGGAGGCTCCCAGGTTACACTGGTTTGACTAGTAATATACGTTTACTCTTTCAGATATAGCACAGTATATTAATATTTGATGTTTTATTTTTTATTTATTATAAAACCTACTCCGCCAGTACCACAGGCCGTTTCTGAATTTTTCTGGTATATCACATTTCCAGATTTGAAATTTATAGTTTTCTCACCAGGTAGTCAAGTTTCACATAAACCAATTATGTCCCATTTGACATGTTTCAGTTCTTCTTCTAACTCTTCTAAGTGTTCTTCAGTTCGTAGTGTTCTTATGTTATATGTTCCTATACAATATACATATTTCGTTTTTTTACGTGTTTGACTTGGGGCGGACTGCTGTATCAGCAGTGTGAGAGTCTGAGTGTGTTACGGTCTAAATCGCCTTTTACGACACCGTGTTGGCTCATACATAAAATACGTAAAGGTTAAACAACCGGCGCGGACGATATTACACTAAATCGGAACAAAGACTCACCTAGGGCCGCTGCCCAACCCACAACAATATATGCCGGCTAGACATCAGTGGAGCGAGGGAGGGTCCTTCACGAGATTACCTACGGGAAACGGCCAAAGGGGCGGTAAACAACAATAAGATTAAATAGGGCGCCACCCGGTTTCTTCGTTCTAAACGAAAATGCAAAGATTGACCCAGATTAAAACCGAGAAATCAAAAGAGCCTACCTTCTAGCTTATCACCTTGGCGAAATCCAAAGCTCAACGGGAATGGAAAATAAATGTGCACCACTTCTTTACACTGCAGCTGCAAGCGTCGCCAACTTACTCGTAACGCTTAAACACTCAGGCTTAGCCGTACATTTATCTTTATACAGTAGTTTGAAAGTGGGCATGCACAGACTCGTCGAAAATCATAAGACCTCGTTCAAAATACCGTTCTATTGGTCTCCCACATGTAAATTAGTGATACACAAGAGGTAAACACAGTCATATATGGACTAAGCTATATAGCCTAGCTGGGAGACTATTTAACTCTAATTATAATTATACAAACACATAAAATTAGTTCACCGCGGCCTCAGCGACGATTGTAATGTTTCTACAAAGAACGCACCAATTATGGGCGAACAACTAAATAAATTTGGTTTTACAAGAGGCCTTGGTAGGTCGGTATGAATCAGCAAATTATCATACCAAGCGGCACTGCGTTGGAAAGTAAATACAGATAAATTAGGCCTCAACAGTTACATGAATTTGATTATTAATAGCATCGACCAAGCGGCACTGCAGTATCAAGTAAATACAGATAAATTAGGCCTGAACAGTTGAATTAATTAGATCTTACAAACTACACACACCTTTTTGTTGGTTTTGCCTGGCCGCGTAGTTGGTGTCGGGCTCGCCTGCAGTGCAAGAGAGCCGCAACGCTGCAACGGTACTGAATGATGACGCCAACTTCCTACAGGAAACTTTACTGCTACCATTTGCACGCCCACGGGAAGTAAATCCCCCAACGGGTATATGCCTGCCTGGCACATGAGAATGCATGGCGTCGGCCGACAGAAGAACAAAAGGGGGTCACCAAACAACCGCAAGACCAACGGCACGTAAACACTGGTCAAATCTGTCAAAAAAACACAAAACCAAACAAGCGGGACCAAGCTGTAACAGCACAAACACAAGACGCCGTGCCCGAAGACACGGCGGCTACCAAGAGCCAACGCTCGCAGATGAGCTTATGACGGCCGGAGACTGACTAAAGTCAAAATAGACGCCACGACGAGTTTCGCGCCCAAACGCCCGAATCGTGCTGGCACCTGCAGCCAATTGAATCGCAGTCTGCCTCGCGTGACAACCGCGAGGCAAGCCGCGGACGAGAGAGAGCGACAAAAGTTTGAATTATTCAAGGAAGATATCTCGCTTGCTCCCATGGGCTATATTGCGAAACTAATCTACATAAGACGAAACAAAGTGCAGCTGCCACGAAAACTACAAGAGCGGCGCGGAGTTGCGGGCTTGTCAACTTCAGAATTTTAAATGCAAATCGATGAAGTATTATACGAGACAAATAGCTGATGTACTATGACTGAAAAGGAATCTATATACAGGAAAACTCGTAATTTTTGTACCAAAACTACTCCAAATGGTCACGTAACTATTTAAATTAAAAATGGCCTGACAAGTGATCTCTACTCACCTGGGATCTATTTCTTTTTAAATTCGAAAGGTGTATAGTTAACTTTAGGAGGCGTGTGGCAATGTAGCACGCAACGCTTGCCAAGTGGGTTGGTGAATTGGGAGGATACGTTAGGGAAAGTAGGAAGTTTGGGATTTTGTAAACTATGTAGTACGGTCAAACTAAAGAAATTCAAGAAACGTCGAAAAAAGTGATTCCACTTAAAACCCAACAAGGAGGATCGAATGGGATTCAGGAAGTAAGGAAAAGACCAAATGAGTGTTAGAAAAAAATTGGGAATTTTCATAGAGAAGGGAAAACAAAGATACAGGGAAAAAGCAATTTACATTAAAGATGAAAGTGGAAATCTTATACTATTATACGGAAAGATGAAAAATAATGAGGAAAAAGATGAACAGGATAAAGGTCAAGATCAAATGAAGCTAGAAGAAGATATTGTGGCTGAACCAACAAGAGAATTTGTAAATCTCGTTATTGAGAAATTGAAAACTAAGAAGAGCTCAACGATCAAAACATAAAATCTAGAGGGGAGAATCTGAAGCAAAAAAATACGTGAATTGATTATAAAAATATAAACAGGAAAAGACGTCAAAAATGACTGTAGTAATTACAGCCTGAAACAGCTGCTGTAGTTCATATAAAGGCGCTTTTACACGGCCAAGAATTATGCACAAAATAAATTCTAATGTTAATTACGCTTTTTACAAGTAACAAAATTTCTCTTCCGTATTTGTTAATTATTTGAAGATTTTTATTTGTTCAGTTGAACTCAAAACTATAGGTTTTCTGCAGTTTAGTGGCAGCGAAAATTGCTCACTTGGTCTTACCAAAAGTTCCAACAGACGCTCTACGTATTCTACACATTTTTCTGGAAATGTGGAATCATTTGGAAATTTAAAATTGCATATTTCAAGACTACAAATCACTACTACACTTTGCATTTGGAAGTGAAGGCGATACACATTTTTGACATTATTTTTTTTGTATTGGGTAGTCGCTAGCTATATCATCGTGAAATTTGATGGTTGTTTAACATTATTTATACAGAAAATGAAGTAGCTCTATCAGCTCTAGTGGTACCCTCATTTTATTTCATGATGACCATAGTCTACCCTAGTTGGCAGTGGCAGACGGTTTGATTAATGGATGAAACGTATAAAAAACATGGAATAAATGTAGGTATAATTAATATTTGCGTGGTTTTCCCATTGAGCATTTTTTCGCACACCCATCGCCGGTATTTTGAGAAATTCAGCTAAAATTGTATGGGTACTTACGACTTTGTGGTTTAGAAGTCGTGCTATGACAGCATCCACTTCTTTATGTGAAATGTAAGGTTTGTTTCCTTGTACTTGAATTCCCACCGGAATTAAAATGGGAATACTTAGAACAATGTATGTCGGTTACTAATTTTCCATTTTTATCTTAACTGAGTAGCTATACGATTTACATATTTTATTTCTTTCTGAATGAGAATGAATTTCCTTTCAGACACTTTTGTAATACTCATTTTTATCTTTTCGACATTTTCGTTAAAATTATAATATATTCCAAACTACGAACATTACTGAACTTCAAAGTATGTATACCGGGTGACAATGAGACCAGGGCCATGCCTCTATCTCCGTTACTTACGATTGAATTTGGATGAAATTTGATACAATGATATTAGACATAATTTCGGATTGACATACAGGTATAGTCAAAATGCCCGACTTCCGGTTTCACCGGAAATAACACTAACTTTGATTTTTTAAATGGATCATCCAATGTATTTTATGTTTTTCGCAATCTACGACTAAAATTACATACAACAGTGCTGCGGAATTTGCTTAAGTATTATACAGAAATATTATAAAAAATAATTAATTAGTTATTCTTCAACTTTAGATAAAGATAAAGTAGTGCACGATGCATATCGTTAGAATGGTAATTAAATTTGCTGTTTAATGGCAAGGTGGCCCTTGGTAGGTGCAATTAAAAAAAAGTGTTTTTTTCTTAAAATACGTGTTTAGCAAATTTTTTTCTTTTATTAATGGTTTGTTATTGGCTTCATTGATAAAATAGCTATTATGAGTAGTTGCTAGAGTCAATTGGAACATATTTTTTCAAGTCACAGCTTCTATCGTGAAAAATAAATGTTGAAAATTTTTTTTTCTGTTTGAAAAAATAAAAATTTGGCGAGTCTAGTTTTTGTAATTTGACTTGTAGATTCCGAAAACCATAAAATATACAGGGTGGTGTATTTAAAAAATCAAAGTTGGTATCATTTCTGGTGAAACCGACAGTCGACCATTTTAACTATATCTAGCGGTCAATCAGTAATTATCTCTAGTATCTTCGTATATCGATTCATAAATAAATAAGATATAAGCATGACCCTAGTCTCATTGTCACCCAGTATGTCTAAAGTATTACGTTATGTACGATTATTTGTGTTTTCTTGTTTCAGTTTTACACTTTGTAAATAAATATCATTTAGATGAAAACTTGAACAATGGAATAAAATGCCAGGAAGATAAGAAGAAGGCATTTCTTCCATCATTTGACTTACCATAAAAAATGTCAATCACAGTTAATCATGCCACCAAAACATAGCGATGAAGATCAAGATCTATTTTTGTCTTAATTATCGAGGTGGTTATCAAGATTTATGGTCTTAGTTGTTAAAAATGTGCAAGTATTTACCTCTAAAACCAAAAAATTGTTTAGATACATATGGACAAGTGGTTTCTTATCTAACTTCTGTATTGTAAAACATAACAGTATGTTTTTCGAGCAATAATAGTCGACATTATTATTATTTTATTTAAATTAGAGTTAAAGACCTAGGACTTATCGTGACCAAAAACACCAATTAATACAGTTGGCAGCAATAGTATACCGAAAATAAGCAAAATGAACAGTACATTTTAAATAAGTTTCAATTGATATTATATACTGAAGCTAGCCAAACTTCTTTTTGAAACTGTTGATTGATGCTGGGCACACTACATCAGCCAACATGGTATTCTAATGGTCAAAAATACCGTTAAACAAAAAGTGTCTTAAAATTTTTCTTTCGCAATTTAAACTCAGTGGTTTGCCCATGTTCAAGATATAATTGGTAGAGATACGAAAGGTTAACTGAGCACAGATTGTGTAGAATAAGTGAATATTATATCACCCCCCCGTTTTCGGTCCGAAAATGAAGGAAGATCCGCCATAGCTTGTCTCTCTTTCTAGGATAGTCTTATCATTCTCAAGGTGATGCGATTAGTGTATTTTTGCACCCTCTCAAGATTGGTTTGATCCTCAACCGTATCAGAACACCAGTCCGCACCCACTTATTCAAAACTAGTAAATCACCCGAGCTACGCTTCCTTTCGCTAATTTAAGAGAGATTCATTAATATAAATTTTAAAAGAAATGCATCGGCCGGGAATCGAAACCGGGCCGCCTACGTGGCAGCTGAGAATTTTACCACTAAACCAATGATGCTTCATTGAATAAGGCGCTGCTATAATGGTATATAGCAAATCACCCGAGCTACGCTTACCTTCGCTACTTACACGATTTAATGAAAATTTCACTTTTTCGTACTTCTTTTTAAATAAAAACCGGCCTACGATCTAAGCCTAATAATTAGAAAAATTTTAAGGTATCTTACAATTTAATCGGTCCAGTATCTTCGAAGGAGATAGCGAACAAAGATACAACGAAAGAAAGAGAGCACCGATTTTATGGTGTAAGATGATGTCTCGTATGTGTTTGTATAGTTTAATAAAAACCGAATACGGCTCTAGGCTCTAGTTAGAATTTTTATATGTCTCCATAACATGTCTACACCACGTAAGGTTCTTGTTAATTTGAATACCAAAATCACTGTATGAATTCACATTTGTATGCTCAATGTTATTAATTTAGGTGGACACGAGTTATTTTTACGACATGAAGTACCGCACATTTATCACTGTGCACAGGCAGTAGCCATTCGTGACATCACCTTAGAGTAGAAACCATGTCATTCTGAAGCTGGGTGATGATGCGTAAGAGGATATGCTTATAATAGTCGAATGCAGGCTTTCACGGCCGTTGTCCATAATGGTAGGTTCTTCCGGGTTATGCCGTGGTCATCGATTTGAACTTGACGTTTCGCTGCTCATGCTGTCAGCTTCTTCAGAAGTTTTCTTAAGACTGATGTTGGTGCCTTTTGCTCCTGGTTATATACCGAGAAGCCGTTACGGTCGGCTGCTCATGTAGATCTAGTATGTTATTGGGACTTGTCGTTTTTCCGCTTGGTTGCTCACGTGAAACTTGTTTATGGCTGGATTGGTTTTGCAGAGCTACCTTCCATGTGTTACTAAGGCGGTAGCCGTTTTCTCGGTTGAAATTGTTTGGATTTTTAATAATTTCTAGGGATCCACGAATAACACGAGGGAAGTATTTTTTAGTCCTGGCTAGTGTGTTTACGGAGTCAAACTTATTCTGTGATCTCCTGGTCCTTAGACGTGTTCTGCGATAGCTGATTTTTGTGTGTTTCCAAGTCGAGTGTAACTTTGGTGCTCTTTTATTCGACATTGGATGGTTCTTCCCGTTTGTCCGATGTAAGATTTGCCACAAGTACATTAAAGCTGGTAAACGCCTGCTGTCTGTAGTGTGGGCAAAGAATCTTTGTTGGAGGAGATCAATTGTTCGACTTTTCTTATTGTACCATAGCGGACTCCGATGTTTTGCTTATCTAAGACCTTTCTTATTTGGTTGGTTACTCCGGCGATGAAAGGAAGGCAGGCGTAATTAATAGGTTTAGGTTTAGGTTATTTCGGTTTTATGGTGTTTTCCTGATGTCTCGTCGACTGTAGCCATTCCTGTGTAAAGCTTCTTCCACATGTTACAGTTACTTCATTTCGATGTATTACATTTTGATCTTTTACTCCCTTCTTAGTACCCATACGTTATGCATATTGTCTTGAACACTTTTATTTTTGTCCAGGGTGTCTCAGGGTGACAAGACAGCGTGGAGAGGATAGGGAATGCTTTCCTTATGGAATTTCGCTCCGACGTTGCCAGTTCTATGCAACGGGCGATGAGATCCTACTGTACGTAATTGTTTTTCGTAAACTTGTTTGAATGCCACTGACAAAACGGACCAGGTAATGAGGGATTATAGTTCAGCTGTCTCTATTACAATAGCCGGATTTGTTTGTCTGTGATCGGTGCGTTTTTTCTACAGAACACTTTTGTGGAGACATATGGCATCGCTGTGTGTTGCTGTTTGCCATAGGCGCTGTACTGTCTAGTCACCCTGAGACGCAGTATAGTATAGTTTTGGTTTTGTTCTCGATCGATACTCCTGGATAGTGGAATGTTTTGACTTGTTGTAAAGATATATGATCTATCTTAATTTTTAGGTCCTTTTGTTCATCTTATTTTACCATGATTTTTGTTAGGTTTCGTTTGTTTTAATTCTATTTTCTAGTAGTGGTCTATTCCACAATTTTGGGATTTTCTGTAAGCCTTTTCCCGCTTCCAGCCTATATTCCTACGTACACTGCAAATAATCTCTCGGAAATTACTACTTTCTGTAAGTTTCTGTGTCCTACATGTACTTTTTAGTTCGAATGAACATTTCTTTATTATGTCGTCCATGGATACTATGAACAGCACTGGACTTAGCCCTCCTCTTCGTCTTAGTTCCTTTTCGTTGTAAATTGTTCAGATCTCATGTTGTTACTGGCTATGCAATTAGATAAAATTGTTTTTGTACATTTTTGTTGTTGTCATAATTTTATTGCTTATTCGTTCTTTCTATAAGTACTTCCATAGTTATGTTGGTGGTACCAGATCAAAAGCTTTTTGTTGTCCTACTGTTTTTTTAATTACGAATGCATGCCATTGTGTACTTAGTCTTCTTTATAATCCACTTTGCGCTTCGTGTAATTTAGTACCGGCCTGTTATTGGTTTTAGTCGTTTATTGGTTATGTTTTCGTAAATCTCTAGAGCTGCACTAAGTAGCGTTTATGTCTTTATAGTTTTTGTGAATGGGTACCTAATATTAGTGCCACCTTCCAGTCTTTGGGATTTGTTCTTCTTCCCAGGTCTTGTTATATTTCCAAATATTTAATCCTGTTTATTCCATATTTTTTATCATCTTTGTTGCTATTTTGTCGTATACGGGCGCGTTCTCGCTTTTAACTATATTAATAGGTACTTATATTATAACTTCTTTTTATTTCATTACTTCTCTGTTTTCTCTATGTCTCCTTAAGTTCCTTTCCTGTTATGCGGTCTGCAGCGGATCAGCCATAGCTTTCCTGGTATATTTTTTATGTCGTCCTTTCATCTAATTCTTGGTTTTCCGCAATTTTTTCTTCCTTGCCGCGGTCTCCTTTCGGTAACTTTCTTAGTTACCTGTTGTCTTGCGTTTTTGTTAAGTGGCCAGCCCATTGCTATTTTAGGCTGGCGATGCGACAAGCCACATCTACTTTTGAACTGCTTCTTATATTTTCTTCTCTTATTCGGTCAAGTAGTCTCACTCCTAAAATGGCTCTTTCCATTGTCTTTTTAAGATCCATGTTTCTGGTTTTTAGGTTAGTATTGACAGTATGCACTGATTGTATACTTTTGCATTTAAATATTGTGGTTGTGGTAGGCTAGTATTAAATAGGTACTTGTTTTATGTGTTTACCAAATGCTGTCTAACCCAATTTTATTCGTCTATCATTTCCGCTAATTGGGTTTCTTCCTTCTTCCGATAAATACTTTTGGACTGAATACAGTGTGTCCCAGATCGAGTGGGATTGAACGGGCAACTTTCTTATCATTGAAGATGGAGATTTGGTTAAATGTGAAATGTTTTCCAGTTTTATATGCTGATATAAAATCTGTTTGAAAAAGTTAAAATGTCGAATCCGTCAGAAGTTATTTAAAAAACTAAATACTGTCATTTTCTTGTATGTCAAATATCTTCGTAAGTATAAGAGATACGAAGAAAGTTTTATATCAAAGTCACGGTTTACGATGAGACCAATTTAAAATTTATGTCGAACAAAAATTCAAGATAGCTGCTTTTCAGGTAGCCGTATCAACTTCCTTAAATTAAATGGGCGCCATATTGGAATTTTAGGTTACTGAATAGAATTTCTTCTTCTCTTGTCAACGTAGTAAGATAACGTATAATTAAATATAAAATACCAATAAAATTTATTGTTTTCACATTTTAATCAAGTAGGCTTACATTGATAAAAAAAATGGGTGATATTTATTTTAGAAAACCTTTGTATGTAATTACTATAATACCGTGTGTCTTAAACAAATTACATCTAGTAGGTTTTGAATTTTGTTTGCATGTAAATTGTTAAGTGCCACTAGATTCGTGATGGGTATTGAATTCTGGGAAATACAAAGCATACTAGATGTAATTCTTTTTAAGACACCCGCTCCTTAGTAACATGTTAATTTAGTACTAAGTATTAAGAACTTGAACCACAAAAAAATTATCGTGACATTACTTTGTAAATGTTTAATTAAGTAGGTAAGTAGTTATGATGAAAAACAATAACAAAGTTTATCACAAACTATCAAAAGGCAGGTACCGCCTAGGCATAAAAATATACCTATCGTACTCGTTGCTAAGCTGGTAGATAGTGGCTACTAGACCAGTATACAAAAAAAGATTTACTATTAATCAATTATTGCGTATTGGTACAATTAAAATAAATATTTCATTATATTTATATAACACTAACATCATTTTTCTAAAAAAAACTGTTTCTAACTTACATATTTTTGCATCCATCTAAACAATAAATTCTTTGGTATTTCTTTGACCCGTTTTCAATAGATTTTGTTTATATAAAACCATGAAGGTAGCATCACGACAGAGCCAGTGGCGGTTTGCTATAGAGAGCCAAGGAGCCATGGCCCTACCATAACAACCAGCCAATCAAGGTGGCTTTTACAATAATAATAATATGCTTTATTGATGAATAATCAAAGAGTGAGGGGTCAGGAGAAGCCTGTTCTCCCCCCCCCCCCATAAAATTTGCAACAATATTTGAAGTATAATAAACTTTAGATGAAAAAAAAACTGTTTACAATTAATAATTGATAAAGAGAGACTTTAACTGTTGACAATAACACAAGAAAAAAATCTGTAAAGGGCTTTACTCCAAAATTTCTCCGCAAGTGGACTTTATGGCAAAAAACAATTTTAAAAATCAAAGGAGGTAAAAGGAGTAAAAATATCTTCACGTTCAGTTCAGTTTCAAATACAAAAACATTAGTGGCGGTGGAATTCGAACTTCAGCGCCTGCAAATGCTATTTCAACGATTGCGGTAGCCCATAAGTAAACCGCCAGTTCCCTGTACTCGGCCACGGAGTACCTCTCGCATCGGTGAGATGGGGCTGTCTTAAATACAACGAATTTATTGTTGACATTTTTTCTCTTTTACAACATTTACCTTGTATCTGTTGGGTCCAATTTTCGTTAATAATAACTTTTATTGTATATTAGCGAATAAAATTACAATTATATTAGCATTAATATTTGTTTAGCCTAAATATAGAACACAGTATCTCTAATGTGGCCACCATTTTTTTTCATGCATTTCTCGGCCCGTTTTACTACTTACGTTTGCCATTGCTGGCTCCTAAACAGTCACCGATCTTTGGTCCGCCCATTCAACTACGCGATGGTGTGGGGACGTCTCATGTACAGACTAACAATTTATTTTGACAGCTGTCAATAATATCCAAAGTCTTTTCAAGATAAAATTTAAATGCATTAAAAGATCTTAGTTAAAAGATTGCCAGAAAAGTTTGAAAAATGTATGGTCGAAAATAAAGATTACATTATGGATATTGTGTTTCATACCTAGGCTAAACCAATCTCCCACATTGTCTCTTTATGATAACCTAACTTTTATGCTGTTACGTAAAATACAATTAAAGTTATTAAAAAAATAAATAGGAAAATACTTTATGCTGCACCCGGTATTATTGTATTAGTCATTACTAGGTTTAATAATAATTATTGTACCTTTTATTTATCACGCAGTTATTGGAGTGCTTTACGCATCCAGCGTCGATATGATACCACGAATAAAATTATCAATCTTTTAAATAAGCAGTTTTGGTCGTATTCACTCGTAGAAAAGCTTGAAATAAACCAGTTACCTAGCAATAAATTCCTATTATTATACCGGGTGGGCCACGAAACTTGTAGTCCCTAAAGATTTTTTACTGCTATCCAAATATCAAAGCAGAGTAGAGCACTATATATTTTATGAATCAAAAACAGAGCATGCTTGGTAAATATCAAACTGAACAATAAAAAAAGAAAGGTTAAGGTTATTTCAATTCCCCCAACTGGGGGCGGGCTGCTATAGGGACCTTCCGTCCCTCTTCAACCAAGAATGGGAAACTATAGGATGGGTGAGAGAATGAAAGAAAGGTCAGAAAATGTGGAGAAATACTGTCCCGGCATTCACCTCAGAAAAGGTACACTGTTGACTCAGGAAAGCCACCTACTCGTAAAAATCTGAATGAAGGCATACGGTCGCTGGAATCGAACCCACGACCTCCCGAATGCTAGGTAGACGTGCAAACTAAAAAATATTTGCTGTATTTATTTATATTGCTTTTTGTAATCTCTCTCTATATTTCGTCATCCTCATTAAGAGGGTTGTGATGGATAGAACTCTTTCACGTATAATGTCTTTCCATCTCTTACGGTCTTCGCCGTTGTGTAGTGCTTCGTGTAATGTTGGTCCGACGATATGTTGTATCACATTGGCCCAACGTATTGGTGAGCTACCTCTCGGTCACAAAGCAACCACCACAAAGCAACCACTAATAGAGGAGTTTCTTAAATGCACCTGTCAAATAATTGTTAGGGACTGGCCCACCCGTCGAAGGGCGCTAGTGTCGCCACTCGGTAAGGTTGTGAACCAAACTATAATTAATGATTGGTCGGTATCTGAAGAAATGTTGTTTCAAATTGTGCCGATTTAGTGTAGGAGTCACAAATTTCCCAAAGGCATAAAAAATCTACTAATAGAAACGTTTTGTGAATGCATCTGTCAATTCAAATAATTGTTAGAGATTGGCCCACCCGTCAGAAGGCGCTGGTGTCACCTGTCCGCTTTTTGAAAAGTGCGTAAATAGTAAACTCATACGTCAACTGACACCGATAAATCATTTAAAATGGGTGAAAGGCATTTTGAACCAAAGTAAATTGTTGGAATTGAGCACGACTATTGTAAGATTGACGATACTTATTAAACAATATTGCTATTTAAATTACTTAAAATATATTCGTTATTCGCCAATATTTTGTTTGAATTTTCCATAATTATTGTAAACTTCAGAACCTATAAAGATTTTGCATATTTTGATTTATGCGGTTCAAAACGTTAAAATCGAGATTCTGATGAAGGCAAATTATGTATTATATGCAAAATTTGTATTGGTGTTGATGGCATATCCTTGATTAATTCAAATATCGTAGTAATGGCGTATTTAAATTTTGCCGCCTTGCTGGAATAGTTTCTGGCCCACCCGTTATAGGGCGCTGAAACTTTTATAGAAGCTTACTATGGGAGAAATCGCTCTATTAGTGGTTGCCACAAAGCAAAATACGATATTTGGATTAATCAAGAATATGCCGTCAACAGCAATACAAATTTTGCATATACATAATTTGCCTTACCAGAATCTCGATTTTAAAGTTTTGAACCGCATAAATCCGAATATGCTAAATCTTTATAGGTTCTGAAATTTACAATAATTATGGAAAATTCAAACAAAATATTTGCGAATAACAAATAAATTTTAAGTAATTCAAATAGCAATATTGTTTAATAAGTATTGCCAATCTTACAATAGTCGTGCTCAATTGCAACAATTTACTTTGGTTCAAAATGCTTTTCACGCATTTTAAATGATTTGTCGGTGTCAGTTTGACGTATGAGTTTACTATTTACGCACTTTTCAAAAAGCGGACAGGTGACACCAGCTCCTCCTGACGGGTGGCCCAATCTCTAACAATTATTTGATTTGACAGATGCATTGAGAAAACGCTTCTATTAGTAGGTTTTTCTATGCCGTTGGGAAATTTGTGTCTCCTACACTAAATCAACACAATTTGAAACAACACTTCTTCACATACCGACACATCATTAATTATAGTTTGGTTCACAACCTTGCCGAGTGGCGACACTAGCGCCCTCCGACTGGTGGGCCAGTCCCTAACAATTATTTGACAGGTGCATTTAAGAAACTCCTCTATTAATGGTTGCTTTGTGCTCTCGGTCTAAATATAAATACATATTGTGGTCAGCCTTGTTTTAAAATTCAGTTCTTGTAAAATAGATAGGTTAGTTCGCAGAGCTGTCCATGGAATTCGCAGCACATGTATCCATACCCACATCTCAAGAGCATCAATTTTTTTCTTTCCTTTGACCCGCAGAGTCCATGTTTCGGCTCCGTAAAGAAATATGGAAAAAATCAGGAATCTGGCTAAGCGCATTTTAACTGAATTTACAATTCCTCGATCCTTCCAGATCTTATTTAACCCCGGCATTGCGTCCTTAACCATTCTGGTACGTCTTGTAATTTCCGGCATACAGTCACCACCGCTGCATATAACTGATCCAAGGTAATTATACTGCGAGACAATTTCCAGATCATTTAGTGCACCGGTAAGTTGAAGTTGATTGGTACTAGTTCTCTTGACTTTCACAAAACTAGTCTCCTTTTATTTTAAAATTGTTTAGTGTCACAACGTCCACTTATGTGGAAATTTCTAAGTAAAACCCTTTACAGATGGTTTTATTTTAAAACTTAGCTGTATGGACAAATAAATCACTATCGTCTCAAAAAACTGAGTAAGATGGAGCACGGCCAACTAAATTAAATACTATGGCCTGAACATAGGGAACACCCCCTAGAGACATCTATTAATTAATACTGAAACGTAGATTATTTATGGCATGGCCTCCTGGATTAGTGCGAGACTGACGTCTCTACGCGGCCCGCCGCATTTTTAGTTCAAGGCGTTTTTTATAGTTTGTAGAGGCACTACAGTACGTTGCGCTTGTGCCTTTGGTTGCATACGTCCACGGCCTCCTGGATTAATATTAATCTAGAAAGTCGTGCCTACGTTACAGATAATTTATCAAAAACCCAACAGATAGGTACCGCCAAAGTACGTTGGCCTCAAGGTTGGTAAAACTGAAAGCGTGTTTAGGAGGTTGCCTCAAGATTCGAAAAAATTAAACTCGCGGGGCGGGGGGGAAAGTAACTCGTGACGTCATTAGATACTACATATTTCTAACCTAACTTATTGAGATTATACGTGGATTGTTATAAGTTGCGCTTTTTCGTATTTATTTAAAACTTATTTATTGCGTTTACGTGTGTTAAGCAGAGCAAATAATGCCGAAAGCTTGATGTAAGCAGTGAAAACAGCTTATAGCCTCCCTAATAAGCTTTTTTGAGCAAGAACGCGACAATGAAGGACCCTTGATTGCTTTAGCTGCTGTACAAGAGGTTAGTTACATTGTGGAATAAATGTATAATTATTGTATTATTGCATTATAGTGTTTTATTTATTATAGAGAGTTGCAATTGCCTTGCAAGTATGTATACCAACCGTTAGTTCGGTTTCACAGACGGTAAAATCAAATAAACATATCAAAAGCGCGAAGCAGAAAAAGCATAGAACTCAGCCCGTAGTGGACATTGACGATTTCGATCGAGTAGCCATAAGAAATGTGGTTTATAAAATGTACCAAAACAGTAAGTGAATCATTTACTCTCTATTGCTGAACATTACAAGTAAGGATATTTTTTTGTTAGAATAAGATATTACTCGGACATCTGTATTGCGAATTTTAAAGGAAAGAGATATTTACAAGGGAGGAATATCTTCGTTAGAAAAGGTCCTGAAAGATATAGGATTCCGCTGGAAAAAGGATGATCCACGCAGAGGGCTCATGGAGTTGGATCACATTTGCTTTCCACAGAGTGGTGTCTTTAAGGAAGTACATTAAAAATCTGCAGCAGGAAAAGACCGTCACAATTTGTATACTTACACGAAACGTGGATTTTCAAAAATGGCACTGTTTGTAGGTCATGGCAACATGATAATAAAAAAGCGTTAAAAAATTAAAATCAGATGGAAAAAGGTTAGCATCATAAGTTTAATAACTGAATTTAAATAATATTATTTATCTATTTTCTAAGATATATCGTCCTTCATGCTGTGAGATAGATGGATTTATTCCTGGTGCCTCATTGATGTTTACATCGAGCACAAAAAACCCGGATTACCTCGGGGAAATGAATTAGGAAATTTTTTAAAATGTTTCGAACACCTACTTCTGAAAAATTTGGAGGAGCCATCAATTATTGTTAATGGATAACTCAAGTTATCATACCACGATAAAAAACCCAATGCTAGTTTGAAAAAACAAGATACATATTATTGATTGGTTAGCAAGTCGGTCAATGGAATTATTGCAGTTGGTTGTACAGTAAGTATATTAAGTGAATTTTGTGTGCTAAAGTACTAATGATTTTTTTTCAGACACAAACCTCCAAAAACGTATGTCGCAGACCACCTTGCTAAACAGTATCTATGGACATACTGTGGTCCGACTTCCTCCCTACCATTGTATTTTCAACCCCACTGAAGATGTTTGGGGAACTGCCAAAACTTATTATAATAAGCATAAGTATAGCTGAAGATGGGTACGGTGAAGAAAAAACCCTAAATATGTGGCAAAAAGCGTTATGTAACAGCTGAAACGTGGTCAAATTGTGTTGCACAGGCAGAGGGCATTATACAGAAGTGGGCGGGCAGGGAAGTGGGTTTTGACGTAGAAGACATTACTCCAATAATAATACAAGTCAACGATGAAGAATCTGATGACACTTGTGATAGTGATTAATTATATTGTAGATAGTTTGCTGAGTTATAGTGTATTTAAATAAATGTACATTTTTAGTAAGTTTTGTTAATGTCCGTTTTAAGTTATCTTAATAAATTCATAAATGAAGTTATTTAAGTAATGAACAAACATTCGTCATTTTTATAAATGATAGCAACGTGTAATTTTACATTAAGCTAGTGAATCACCCAAGCTACTCTTCGGTGGGAAAGGGTGTTACATGTTACAATCAAAAACACATACAACCTTACCAATTATATATACAAAAATGTTGATAGATGAGCATTGAGTATTTGTGATTTAAAATTATACGATTTAATTAAATTAAATATAATTTCATTTTACTTTAATTTTTCGTACTTTTTTTGAAAATAAAAACCGGCCTACGATCTAAGTAAAAATTAGCAAAATTTTAAACTATCATACAATTTAATCGGTCCATTATTTTCGAAGGAGATAGCGAATAAAGATACATACATTTTATTTCCAGCGTGATATTTCGTGAATTTAAAATTTTTCTGCTCACTATATTTATAATTTAAAAACTTCATTCTAATAAATATCCGCTGTTTAACAAACATTTTCAGTATAATATCGACATCATAATATTTAATTTTGAGTTTATTACTAAGTTTTTTTGCAATTTTCTTTGGGTTACTTAAACCGGAAGACATATAATTTTTAAATTCCTTATCCAAATTTTTAATCAGGGTAAAAAACTCATCAGAAGGTTGAATTAATCCACCATAGGACAAATGTACTACCCATGGAGGTACTACCAAATTATCTACTGGTTTTTCTTGTAAACTATAAGTGTGATTGCTCAGATGAAGGAGACTAATTTGAAGTGTTTCGGCTATCCATCCTGCTAAATATTGAAGACAGTCTTTTTCTAAATAATCGCTTAGACCGACGTCATGGGGTTTCTTGACTTCCATGTTTTCAAACGTATCTGATAAGCTTGAAGTTGATGAATCTTCAGCAGGAATCACAGCGCCAGACTCTCTTATAACTTCACCAACAATATAAATATCAGAACAACGATTGATATTTGAATTAATTTGTAGGTTGGTAGATTTTCCCAATATAATTAATCGCAGCCGTTGTAGAGCATGCGTGGGTGTAGGATGATCGTTTAAACCACCTTGTGTTCTCAATTGGCCAAATAGATTTTCTAGCGAATCTTGGTTTAATCTGTGCGTTAATATGTAAGCTACACCATATAGTCCATGTAAATCTTTCTATAAATGTTTTAACGAATTGATAGATAACAAGATTCCTTTTTGAAATGTTTGAATGACCCTTTTTCTCTTGAAAATGACCGTGCTATCCAAATTATACATTTGATATAAAATGTCATTTTGAGCATTAATATTTTTACCATATGCAGATTTAATAATTAGGTCGTGGTCGGGTGTATACGAGTTCATGATGTCATACCATGAGTTAACAAGCTCTATAAAATTGGAAACTTCAATTGCTGCATTATTATCGGTATAGTAATGTCTTAACGCTATTGCTGTTGTATGACTCAGTAATTCTGCTGCCATACGAACATTCTGTCTTTTAGGGCTTTCGACAGTTAAATGATTTATTGTTAGTTTAAAGCAGCTACTGATTTCTTGTTTGTTTGATAATATTAACTGATGTAATGTATGCTTATTAATAACACAATTATTATGTACAAATTCTGAATCTAAATACCAATTCCTAATTAACTTGCGAAGATGTGGGGCATCCGCAAAGAAGTAAATATTTGAACCAGTCACTTGATGTGTAATAAATGGGTTTTCATATGTAACATTTAAATCACGCCACAGTGAACTATTTGTTGATCTGCAACACGCGATAACTTTAAAACCTATGTGGTACAGTGCATTTATAACATGTAGGATTTCTGGAGTCATCCTTTGATCAAAGTCGGCAAAAACAGGAGTTTTCCGTTTTCCAATTAAACCTTGAGCATTTACAATTTGCAGTTGTGAATGAGGTTCAACTACCCGGTCATTTTTGACATATTCGTACGATTCAGCAACCTTCATCTCATCATATTGAAGAACTACTAACTTTTCTATTTCTGACATAGTTATTTCTGCAATTTTTAGGAACTGGAAAACAGTTTTCAGTAAACCCTGCTGCATGTTCATTTTAGAAGCCCAACGTTGCCATGTTGAAATTCCTGTATTAATAAAAAAAACTATTAGGTAATTAGGTATGGTATTTTATCATTTTATTGATATGTTATGACATATTGGATCATCAATTAACCTGGTAATGGATTCTCTTAGATATATGTAACTCACCTTGCTCAAATATCTCAAAGTAAAAGCTTGAGTAATATCCTGTGCTGTCCATTTTATATTTCTAGAACCTTTTATTTTTCGTAATTGAGAAGGCGTAAATATTTTTGGAAAGATACTAGCACATTTTCAACTCTTTGCGACATTAATTTTCTTTTTACAGCTCATTGTTCTTAATAAATTTATTTTTTCTTGCATATTTTGTATTTTTCTATCCTTTTTTGCTGCGTTGATAAATTAGTGAAGCAACCAGACACTGCACAAGTCACAGGCATTGTAAAGTTTATCAACAGTTATTTGACATTACGATCTTAAATTTCGCGCGGTTCGTATGACGTCATGAGTTACTTTTTGCGGGGGAAAATAATCAAACTATGGGTTTAAATGGGAACGAGGCAACCTCCTAAACACGCTTTCAGTTTTACCAACCTTGGTTGGCCTCAGAATCACATAAACGTCAGTCGTGTACTAATCCAGGAGGCCGTGATTTATGGCGTCGCCTGCGTTGATTAACAAAAATGTACGCAGGCGACGATTTATGGCGGCAAATTTAAATATTTGACATATGGAATACAATACCGTCAACCGGGGCTAAGTGGATTTGCTGGGCCAAAGTGGATCACAACTTCCTGCTGTATTAAAATGCACAATCGAAAACCTGTAACGTGCTTGCCAGTTTTGCCGGCTCAAGTCAGTCTTGTCTTTATCTATGAGTATGAGTCAGTCTAACACAGAATGGTGGTTGTGCTCACGTGTAAATTTTCATAAACAAAGGTAAGTTTACATAAAACACTATGACATTCTAAAATTCCGAAATGTAGATTTACCGAAACTTCAAAATTCGTTTATTTGCACAGACGATCTGTTAATATTTATGTGTATTTGACCCGCGCATATCCATAACCTAACATCTGACTTAGAATAATGAACCGGCAAGATCTTTGTGTTTTAAAGGGGAGCCCCTGTGGGATTTTTTGAATGAACTGATGTCACTTCTTGGGGCAAAGTAGATTTCATAAAAAAATGTTTAGTCCCCTAATCCTCTTTTATTTTTAAAATGGTTGATGCATTTTATTAAAATTTTGGTATTTCGAGTGTCGTTTCATATGGGGATTAGGGAAAAGTTTTCAAAGTAGAAACTGAACGTTTTTGTTGTACAAATTTGTTCCAGATGGTTCGTAAATATCAAAAGAAACTACTAACTAAGCAAATACGGCAAAAGGAGCTACGACCCCGTGCATTTGGAGAATGCTGTTCGCACTGTAAGAGATGGAATGTCAATAAACTGTTGACCGTTTACCACCTTATGTTGTCTATACGGCAAAACACATGTATGAGGGCTGGAAAGAAGGTGGCCTCGATGGTTCAAGGTACAATAGAACTTTAAGTGGCTGGTTTGATTCTGATGTCTTCGAAGATTGGTTCTTTTCCATAATGCTATCCTATTTTAGGAAGGTTGATGGCAAATAAGTCTTAATTGGTGATAATTTGAGCAGTTATATCACGGTAAACGTTCTCCAAATATGCGAGAATAACGACATCCGTTTCGTTCTATTGACACCAAATTCAACTCACATGCTACAGCCATTGGACGTAACTCATTTTGTACTGCTCAAACATAAGTAGAGAGAAGTCATGGAGGAGTGGAAATTGAAGAATCCTGGGGTTTTGCCCAAAACAATTTTTCCCACCAAACTTAAAAATGCTGTTTTGAGACTCGGGCAACACTCAAGTGCAAATGCTCAAGCTGGGTCCAGAGCCTGTAGAATTGTGCCTTTTGAGCCAGAAGCAGTTTTATCAAAGATTAAAACAAAAAATGGGAATCAAGAAGCACGGAATTCCTGGACAGATGTAATCGTAAACCATGTGGACCAACTGAAGACTGGCTGCGCCACGACACCAAAAAGGGGCAAGAAGATGTCTGAAGGTACCTGCTGGGAAGAGCATTGGTGTCTCCGACCTGGCTGTAAAAGGACCTGAAAAGGGAAAGCAGGTTAAGAAAAAAACATTAAGAAGATGAGAAGTCCCAGCATCAGTAGTGCCAGTGATATCAATGATCGCGGTAGCGATGCTGATTTCGGCGAGGTTGAGGAAGATGAGGATCTAGAAACTGGTATTATAAGAAATGCTGTAAAAGATATGAACAGCATGTACAAAATTGGTGAATCATCTAAGACCATAACAAAACCAGACCCAGTTCCAGAAACCTTTGAAAAGGACGAATTTGTTATTGCAAAGTTTGAGACTAACAAACGAGACCGTCACTTCATTGGAAAGATTGTGGAGGTGGGTGAAGAAGAATTTACTGTTAGCACTTTGCGAAAGAAGAGCTGTACCAAAGAATATATCTTTATTTATCCTCAGAATATAGATATTGCCTCCATATTGCGCGGGCAAATAGTGAGGAAAATCACAATTAAACATTCCCGAAGAAGTCGCTACGTCTTTCACCTGAGGAACAACGAAGCAGAAATCTTAGAGTGTTTTTTATATATTTTTTTTGAGTTCTTTGTTAGTATTTTTCATTAATTTTTCGTTATGCGTAGGTATATTTTATAAGTAGGTACCTACCTACCTACAGAATTTATTTTTTTGTTGATAAAGACATATTTTGACTGTATAGACAGAGACTGAGAATAAAGGACCTATTTTTGAAGTTTTCCATTGATTTTAATGATTTACATTGATTTTTTCCCTACGAAATCTTTCAATTTTTATTTCATTTTACTACACTTTATCCAGCATATGTTTAAAGTAAAATTTGTATGATTTTAAATGTGTGATCCACTTTACCCGGAATTATGGATAAAGTGAATCACTATATAGGGCGGGCCACGAAACGTGTAGCCGCTGACAAATTTTGAATGCAACCCAAATTACAGATATCATTGCCACCTAGACTGCCTCATTTATTATGAGACAAAAACAGATCACAGTAATATCAAAGAGCATTATATGCTCTTTGGTAATATCATGAACGCTGACACATGACAACTGTCACAGAATTAATTCAAGAACGACACATTTTTATTTTCGTACATGTACCACCGCGGCCAAAAAAATGGAAACACCAGCGTTAATCAAGTTAACGTTTTTTTATAATTTTACACAGTGTTATTAGGGGTTTATTTTTATTTTTATTTATTTAATTCGCACTCAGCTAACAGCCGTTAAGCCAATTATAGGCGTCGCTGTGCAGTTATGAGGACTTCCAACCCCACTAACGACTGTCATGATGTTGTTATGACCGCCGGGACCAACTTTTTTCCGTGATAGCCGTACCACGAGGCGCCGAGAGATGCAGCCGTGGAACTCCCATCCAAGTTCTGACCACAGAGAGAGTTGCTTAACTCTGCTGATCGAACGTGGACGCTTATTCAAGCTACACCACCCAGGACCATTACATATTATTAGGTCATATTTTTTTACTTTTTACTTTTGACAACAACTGACAACTGCATTAAACAATATGATATCAGCAATGTTGATTTAACTTAGGTAATATACCCATTTACACTAGGAAAACAATGATGTTTCCATTTTTTTGTCCGCGATGGTACAGGAAACAAACTCAACCAAACATAAAAAAATATAAATTCTCTGTTTGAAATTATCAACAGTAATAGCCCAAGTGCATTAAATTAGCTGATTAAATTTTTATGTTTTCTGTCTGAATGTTGTACTAAGAAACATGTCGCTCAACAAGAATCCCGAGTGCGTAACACGAGGGATTTTGGGGTGGAAAATGTACAAGATATATTTCTTCAGAGCAAAACATTTTGACAGAAAAACTTCAAAATTTATTCAGTCTAGTTTATATGCATGCGGGATGTTCGGCATGATTATTGCCTGAATAAATAGATAAAATTCAGTTGGTGAAGCACCTTTAATAATCATGTTAAACTTATGCACAAGCGACTAAATGTTGAGACATATTTAACCGCGGTTAAATTTTGACGTTTGAATTTTTTTCATTATTAAACTGACAGAAACCATAGTGATTACGCACTATTATGGGTAAAAGGAAATAATCAACAGTAATATCTCAAGTGCATTAAAATAGCCGATTACATTTTGACTTTTTCTGTCGGAATGTTTTGCTAAGAAATTTGTCAAGTAAATTTACCGCTCAACAAGAATCCCGAGTGCGGAGCACGAGGGATTTTGGGGCGGAAAATTTACGAGATATATTTCTTCAGAGCAAAACATTCTGACAGAAAATTGTCAAAATTTATTCAGGCTAGTTTACATGCACGCGGGATGTTCGGCGTGATTATTTCCTGAATAAATAGATAAAAGTAAGTTGGTGAAACACCTTTAATAATCATGTTAAAATTAATCACAAGCGATTAAATTTTGACACATATTTAACCGCGGTTAAATTTTGACGTTTGAATATTTGTCATTATTAAACTGACAGAAACCATGGTAACTACGCATTATTATGGATATGAAGGAAATAATCACCATTAATTTGTAAACATTGTTTCCATAGAAACACTTAATTTTTCAATTGACTAAAATTGAAATATAAATAGATTAAGGTTGGAGAATTTCCGTGTTACGTACAACATAAATTGTAGAGGGCGGTCGGTGTATCAAAATGCTTGAAAATGAAATATGCTTGTTTGGTTGCATAGCTAAGTAATATCATCGAAAATTGTTTGAACTTCAACCGAAAGGGGTCGCTACTAGGCAATTTTTGTTTTCAATAAATTGCAAACGAGCTGTTTGCGGATCAAACCACTGAAACGGTCAGTGTTGCATCTTAGCGGTTTTACCGCTAACTCTAGCTTTTTTGTAGTTTGCTTCGGCGGGTAAATTTGACCAACAGCGGCTAACGGAAAATCTAGCTTTTTAACGAAAACATGCTGGCGGTATTTAGCGGTGTATCTAAAAACACACTACACACATCGTAACTTACTCTAAAAATTGAAAGGCCACGAACGAACCAAAGATCAACACAGTCATTTGATATTTAGTTTCCGCCTTATCGATTTTTGCGGATGCAATTTACGCTGATAGGTTTCTCGGAAATGTATATAAAAGGTCCACGCAGCACACTCTCGGCCCACACAAAGCGTCCATACAGGGAGAAATGCTTATTAGACTTCATTTTTTAGTAAGGAATTAAGGATTAATTCAGTGGTCACTCGTCAGTTTCGTGCAGGCAGTTTTAAAGTCCATCGTGTTATTCTATTCTGGATAAAGATATAAATACAAGGGCATGCTCAAGAGATGGTAACCCACTGCGCACGTGAACCACATGACGTCACATTCGTAAGGTCTCGGGCATGATTATCATGGTCTCGGGTATATCAGGAGGGCTTCGGCATGTTGGACGATGGTTGCACGCATTGCACGTCGATAACCTTAACCTCATTTATACGGTTTCTCTCCTGTGTGGATTTTTGCATGTCCAAATAAATCGGGTTAGAACAACTCTAAGGTTTTTCTCCTGTGTGCGGAAAAGAGTTATAAGTTATAATGTACGAGAATCAATAAAACCGCGTATTATTCACACGAAAAATAGCATTTATTACAATTGCGTACGATTTCCCTCCGTTTTACCATTAACTTGACCCACTACAAATGCAAAATACGATTTTTCCGGGAGACTTTTAAAACGTAACTTTCAAATTGCCACCTATTGATGACGTAGTCTGGTTCACGCTTTCTCATTGGTCGTTGAGAAAAGCTGCGCTCGAGCATACCCTTGTATTTATATCATGTTCTGGATAATAATTATTAATAATAATAATAATGCATACGAGAATATTCTTTAGCAGTACAACCGATCATTATTGCTTGATTATACTTTCATTTAGTTACTATAGAAACAACAATCACGCACTTTATTTAGGCACACAATAATATATTTGTCATATTCAACGGTATTTTTTATGTTGATAGCGCAAAAAATGTTATACGAGACTTGATCGTTAAGTGCTTTACAGGAACAGTCCTCAAAAAAAGCAGAGCTTAGCGCTTCGAGCCTCATTATAACTCTTTTCGGCCTGTTCTAAGGCACTTACCCATCTTATAACGTAATATACTAATGCGTAAGTGAAACTACAGTAATGCTACTATACTATTCTAAAAGGAATCGTTCAGTAGTTAATAATTTATAACTGCACAATCCATCAATAGTTTTTTTATTGCAAAAATGTAGTCTGGCAAAACAATCTTATTGTGGATATCACAAACTTTGAGGTTAAAATGCACAAACCAATAATATAACTGCTTCCAAGTATCACATTTAGTTTTTGAATACTACCATGGAGACACTCCATGGTTATTACAATCTGTGCTATAGTTCTCTATCAGGTTTTACAGAGACTCCATCTATGTAAAATTGGTTGCATTACGAAGTAACCAGAAACTGTTGCTAAATATGGAGGTCCTTTTACATTTCTACAGGCCTTATGGGGTAAACTATTGTCCTGAACTACTAATTAACAAATCGCTTATTTGTAATTTATTTTAGTTATATACTTTTAAATGCACTTGGAGAGTAGACTCAGATAGGTTATTTTGTATGCAAATTAAAAATGAGCAGTTTAAATTATGAAGTAGTAGGGTTACTTTTCTTTATTTTTTGCGAGCTTTTCTAATCACTTTTTAAAATGAAATGCATATGAAAATGTATATCAATCTCATCACTTATTTTTAATTAACTACTGTCCAAAAGCGCAGCCAAAGATATTAATTGGTTTGGTAACTAAACATGACATTTTAAAGTGCTGCGTTTTGTCTCCAAATTCCCCAGCCTTAAGTCACTTTTGAAAATGTATTGACAACTTATAATTGTTATTCTCAAACAAAACAATCAAAATAGTTATAGCACTTAGGGCCTGTTGCAGAAAGCAACGTTAAGTCTGGTGTTAGCTAACGCGAAGTCAAAGTGAACAAAAACGAATCAAATCTCAAATGTTTATGGTAACTAATACATTAGTAAACAAAATTTTATGCGATTTTGTTCACTTTGACGCGATGTTAGCTAACACCAGACTTAACATTGCTTTCTGCAACCGGCCCTTAGTCCTGTAGACAATGCTGATTTGCTAATTGTCACAAGTGCTATCAATCTATCACATCAGCATGACACTGCGTCGATCTCACTCTTATTATTGCTCTTGCTCCTGCAGATAAAGATATCCGCCTTTTAAAACCTGCTCAAGGAAATATAAAGAAAAGACTATGTAGTTCCATCGATTTACAATCTTCACATGTCTTTAAAAATTGTAAAGAAACAGTTTTATTTGCGCATGCGTTTAGTGGTTGTGATACCATTTCTGCTTCCTTTGGAAAAGACAAATCACAAATAATAAGCATACTAAACAGGAGAATGGATTTTGAAGATATTGTTCCTATTTTCAACAATCCTCAATCTACCAAAGATGTTACTGCAAGTGCTGGTGAGAAATTCACACTTGCATTACGAACAGAAACTTGTTTAAATAGCTATAGATTCACTTCATTTAATAAATTGGCTGGCCAATCGAAACATGCTGTAATTTTATGTGGATTGCCATCAACATCTGCCGCGTTAAAACAACATTTAATCTTGGCGAGGGGAAAATAGGCAATATGTTATCACCAGTTTTTACTACTGAAACACCAGCTTCGACTTCTATTCTGCAAGTTATATCGTGTAGCTGTAAAAAGGGTTGCGGTAAACAATGCAGATGTCTTAGGCTTGGATTACATTGTTCTACTATGTGCTCCAACTGCCATGGACAAGGTTGCCTAAATGCAGCATCTGAAGAAATATTAACCGAAGATGACCCAACAAACAAATAAGGAAGGAAGCTGTTAGTAGAATAGGTCTTCTGGAGATACCACTTAAAAAAAACCTCTATTGGGAATATATCTACGTGAATCTGAAAACTTTATAAATTATTTCTTCTAAAAAGTACTACTTCCATGTACTATACTAGTTTTGCTTGTTAACTTTATCAGAACTAATTAAAACTCCCACAAATAGACTTACCTTACGTATTGATTTATTAGAAATTGTCATGGTGGAAAAATAACATGGTGTGCCAGCACGCAGCTCTAACCCCGCCACTCTGTGACGTCAGTATCGAGGAGAAACTACGCTATTCTCTATGATATTACATCCTCGCGATGATTTGAAACTGAATTTATTCATATTATAAGCTCACAGCATGTGTTAAATCTGGTGGTATACATCTGCCATGTTGCCTCTGAAGTCTGTTTATAAGCAATTACCAAAATTCGGGGTAAAAGGTTTAAAAACATACAGAAGAGGCAAACTTTCAGGAGTCTTATTAGAAAAACTTCTACATTATGCTAAAATTAAATACATATATTACAATCATACTTATTCATTGTTTTTTCTTATTCGTAAATTTACCAATTTTACTTTCTAAATTTTGTTGAGTATTCGAATAACTTTTTTTATTTAATGTTTGCAAATGGATATAAGTTCGGGTACGGGCCAAACAAAACAGCACTTCAAAGGGCAATTCAACATTTGTCAGCAATTTCAAAGCAGTATTTTTTTGCTAGAGTAAGTAGTGAATAATTTTTTTCATTTGATAAACCTCCGTGCATCTAAGAAAATTTTTCGTTTAATACTCCAGCAGCACTCAATAAATCATCACTAGACACCATCAAATTACCTCTAGAAATACATTCGTTCCTACCGAGCTTGGGCGATGGTGGGATCATGACTTTTCATGATTAAATCAGGATATTTCGTTGAGAAGCGGTAAGCAACGTACCCTGCAATGTATCGAAGACTTTCGTCATTGATGTGATCATTAAATTGGAATTTTTCGAAATCGTCCAACAAGTCCATGTGAACCGAAGGTATCTCAAATGATGGTCAAAAGTATCTACGTCATCACAATCGATAAATGTCGAAGACAGTTGGAATTCTTCTTCTAATAACGTTGATTCTGACTGCTCCTTTTCATCCACGTTAGAGACCAACATATAGTGAGTAATACAGTTCTTTTCCTCATCAAGTTGTTGTAGTGGGGTGGCTAGACATGCCTCGGAACCTTCTTGTGCGTTTTTATTAACTGTAAAAATTACAACAAAATGTTTGCCTAAAATATACCATCGTAAGCGATATTTAATATCAAGGGCAGTGGGGTGGTCATTTTGACAGCCCATTCCGCTAACATAAGAAAATAAGTTCTCAGCTACGTCCTGATTTAGATGGTACATGAGTATCTACTCCAAATCGTACTTTGATTTTAGATAGATAGATATTTATTTATATACAAAAAAAGATACAAAATATATATACACAATATATATACAATATGAAATACATACTATAGGTAGGTACCTAGATGCTGGAGCACCTGTATGTATCAGAGAGTAGTATTTCTATATAATATTCAAATAGAACTAAAATACACATTTTTAAATTAAACTTTTATAGTATATTATGATACTAGTGTATAAGTATGCTTTTAAAGTACGTGCGACGAGTTTAAAAGCACAACGCGCAAGCGGAGTGCTTTTAATGTCGCTAGTGCTTTAATGGCACTTATACACGTGCACCATACGCTATTTTTTCTATGATCGTAATAGAAATATAAAAACTTAGTTTGGTGATACTTTTTCCGTCACATTGTGTTAGACATTTTAGGTTATGTTGATATTCAAACTTACGACAAAGCGTGTTTTAATAAATTATAAAACACTCCTCCAATGGCAATGTGTTAAAAAGACGTAATTTGAGCACTAATATTAAGAGTGCTATAAACGTCACTTTTGACACTAGAAACTGTGCAAAAAGTTGTCATTTTGACAGGTTCGTAAAAAAAATACATTTACATATGAAAGATTTACATGATAGCAATATAATTCTAAAATAAAGAGAAGTCACAACTTTCAGTTAATATCTACATTAAAAAGGAGATACTACAAGTTATATGTTACAAAACAGATTAGAATTTTCTACAATAAAGAGTTTGCTATCTAAAAGCATTCCGTTAAGATTATGACTTCATGAAATATTAAATTGTTCAATTAATATAAACAATTAAACAACTGGTCTATATTCTTATTTATACTTCTAATGTTAATATGGAGGATATTTAAAATTTTGTTATTTACTACAATTATTTGTTTTAATATTTTTTCGTTCACAAGTTTGTTTCAATTAATTTCAGTTGTTTTACGATATCATCTTGAGATAAACGTACACACTTAACAATGACCGGTTGCTCAATAACATGCCCTTTTGGAATGGAACAAGTCCTTCGTGTTTTTTTCCGATCCGCAAACGTGAAATGGTGGAATTAAACTCATCGAGAAGTGCGATTTGTTTCTCAATATCAACTCCACATGCGTTGTTTTTACAATCGTACTTGATGGACATATTAAACAAATCAAACCAACCGTTGATTAAGTTACCGCAATAGTCAAAAGCTTTTGAAATGCTTCTTGATAATAGTTGGCATGCAGGCACAACTTTTTGTCTTTGACTGCCGGTCACGTTCTAGTGATATTGATTGACTTTATACGTGATTGTAAGTTCCGCGTTAGTCACTGACAATAACTTTTCAAAACAGGATTTGTCGATGATTCTGCTGTCAATATTGAACGTTGATCTAAAAGATGATTCCTCAGAAGCTTCAACAGACGAGATGCGTCAGCGAAGACCAAAATTTTCATTGATGGATCGTAAGGATGCGAGCAAAAACACTGTTGGTCGTGTCCAACTCCGAGTTCAACTCCGAGTTCTGACCAAAAACCAACATTTCCTGGACCCATATCACTAGTAATCGATACAACAGGGGAGCCAGCATTGTACATTTTGGTTGCAATTTCGTCAATTATATTCTTTATTTTTTGATCGTATTTGTAAAAAATAGGCTGTTTCCAGTTTCCGACCAATCCGCAAACCATCACTGTCTGACAAGTTTTGTGAGGACCTACCTTCTGCTCATTTGTCTTGTCGATACAAATTTGATTGGATATGTTAATCTCATCAAACGACAAAACTGTTAAGCGCTCTAAGGCAGTCTTTCCCAACCTGTGGTACGCGTACCACTAGTGGTACGCAGAGGCCACTGCGGTGGTACGTGCTGATCTGCACAAGGGGAAAAATTATGTTTTAAAATTTGGTTAGTGAAGAAAAACACATTTTTTAAAAGAAAACATTTCAACAATTATGACAACACAACTTCTTGCCATGCAGATCAACTTTTATTCGCAGTACAGCTTCAAAAAGTGATGTTGAAAGCTTATTTCTTTTTTAGTTTTAATATATGTAATATTAGACAATATTCTCAGCATTCTCGTGTGGAATACATTATGACACTACACAGAATTTTATTTTTCATACTTATGGTTGGAAAATGGGTTAGTTAGATTAGTATGTAATATAACAAACATATTCCATCCATCATTACCTCCACGTGACTAAGTGGTACGCAAAATATTTTTGCCTTGTTAAGTGGTACGCCAGGAAAAAAGGTTGGGAAACACTGCTCTAAGGTACTCATGTATTCACCTTTAGTCTTCATTAAAGTTATCACATCATCCAATGTTTCCTGACTCAAGTTCAAACGGGAAGCCCAAGAGCGTAAAGTTGATAAGGCAGTGAATAAGCACCCGTGAGATCTCAAACATCGATACGCTCTTGGGCTTACGCTTCTGAATGATATCCCTGCAGCAATGTCTTCTGAAGATCACTTAGCTTTTTTCCTTTCTGGATGCAAGAACATGATTGTCCAGGCGTGAAGATTTTTCCCAGTACCTTCCGAAGCTTTCTTCTCTCACGCTAAGTCGACGTTCTTCTTTGTGAGTTCCTCGAGTTTCTGCTCCAGAAATAAGATCATAGCCTTGAGGTTTTCCTTCTCCAATAGACAACCGCAACTGCAAACAATACACGTCTTATTAATTCATATATTTGGAAGTGGATGATTTAGACCATCACAGATCAAAATCTATTTCATTTATGTACTAAGAAGAGACAGTCCCTCCTGCATACGTTTTTCCTTACCAGCTTGAGATGTCAGGTAAGCTGGATGCACCATCACCCATCGGAGTCTCTGGCCTGACCGGACTCTCTGTGATGTTACTTATTTCATCACAATCCATCACCGTAGCTAAAATTTCCTCTACTGCAGCTCGTCGTTCCCTTTTACCGGCTCGCTCTACACGTTCATCCAACTTTCGCTTCCTTTTCATTACTAGAATGTTTGGAGACGCTTGGAGGCATGGTTGAAAGGTGTTTGGGAATTCCAACGTGGGTACAGCATCTTGTCTCAAAAGTCTTGCTGTTTTTGGAGTGTAATTCAACAATTGGTGCTTCAGAGGTACTTCGTAAGCATTACTCGCGAAGTGGATTGAACATATACAAGCTGTATGTAAAGCAAATAGCATACATTAAATACAGATTAAACCAAACATTTTCGACTTACCATTTTTGAGATTAATTTTAGCTTTCCGCTTCCAGGGGGTTATCAACTTTTTCGCTACACCCGCATCCTTTGGAAACCCGAAATATTTTATTTCGGCACCCTTAGTTTTCTTGTTGTCATTCTTACAACTCGAAACGGCACAGGACGGCATTATTACTATTAAAAAACTAAACACAACTTGTACTCGCTAAATTGGCGGCCTCAAGATTCTCCTAGATACTGGCTTCACTGCGCAAACACGACGAATTTGGGTCGGCCGTCTAGCACACCATGTTATTCTCCACCATGGAAATTGCGTTAAATTTCAACAAAAACAATACACTGAGATTTCACGGTGCAGCTGCAGCTAACCTTTTAATTTTTAAACGTCAAATTTTGACATTTGAGCTAAGAAACGCACCAAAATGCTTGTAAATTCTCACAATAGGTGGCTATAGGAGGTGTTCCCTATGTGCAGGCCATAGTAATTTAGTTGGCCGTGGATGGAGGTGCCCGCAGTAGATGCGAGTACCTATAACATTTAAGCTATTGCAATTTATTTTTGCTTTTGTAAAAAATCGCGTTCGCACTCGATGTGCCTCGCGTTAGATTTGAATTTTAGTATTTACCCGCATTTTCTTCAATAGCAGTGTAACGTGCTTCCAATAGAGAGCGCTAGTATTGCCACTCGCAGATTGATCTTATCACCTTCTTAAATAAAATGGGGAAGTATCTATTAATAATGCAAGAGAGAATAAAAATGAAAGTTACAAGAGTCTGAGTCTATAACTCATTATTCGGAACCTTCTAACTTCCATTTTTATTTCCACTTCCAAACAACAATACAAACTAAACTAAAAAGGGGTTAGGTAGGCACTCTAAACAGCATTTAGGATAGAATAAAATAAGTACTTATTGAATTCTAATATTCTATACTTTTCAGGTACGTAGCTATGATTTTTATGTAGGATGGACAGTAATTGTGCCAAGATATTATTGAGTGGATCCCTACGACTGGTATTATTTTATGAAAACGATTTTTGTAGGAAGCAAGTGAAAAAATGTTACCTACATGTAAGCCTACTTGATTAAAATGTAAAACAATGAATTTTACTGGTATTTTTGATTCAATCATACGTCATCGTTGAAAAGAGAATAAAAAATTCTATTCGGTAACCTAAAAGTCCAATGTGACTTACGGAAGTTGATACGAGTACCTAAAAAGCAGCCATCTTCAATTTTTGTTTGACACCAATTTTAAATTAATTGGTCTCATCGAAAACAGTGACTTTCATATAAAACTTTTTTTCGTATCTCTTATACTTAACGAAGATATTTGACATACAAGGAAATGACAGTTTTTAGTTTTTTTAAATAATTTCTGACGAATTCGACATTTTGAACTTTTTCAAAGAGATTTTAAATCAGCATATAAAACTGCAAAACATTTCCATTTAACCAAATCTCGATCTTCAACGATAAGAAAGTTACTCATGCAATCTCACTCAATGTGGGACACACTGTATATGTAGTCATCTACAACGTCTACACGTATACGACCTTTTTGTTTTTGAGATGTTAATTTTCAGCCCTATTCTCTCTGTAGCCGCTTGCATTTGTCTTAACATTATTTCTAGGTCAAGCATGTTATCTGATAGTACTACAATATCGTCTGCGAAGCGTAGGTTCAAGAGGCATTCGTCATGTTTATATCCGTGTTGTACCATTTTAAGGTTATAATGTATCCTCCAAGCTGGTTTTTGGAGATATTGAGTCTCCTCGACTGGCGCCTCTCTTAATTGGAATAGGGTTAGTGTCTTCTAATATCTGAAGTACAGGTTTTTGATTAAGAGTGCGTATCTATGGTCAATTTGACACATTTTGGTCTCGTTAATTGTTGCCCAGCTTTCGATTGTGCCGAATGTCTTCTCGAAGTCTACGACTAACATGTGGAGTGGTTAATCTTATGTCTTTTTTCTTATTCTACTGTTAAAATTCTCTGCAATGTATAGGTTTCCTTTTATGTCTTTCGTTGTTAATATTCAGAGCCAGACTGGGGGGCCGGGCGATCGGGCGCCAACCCGATGGGCCGCTGGTCGTCGGGGCCGGTGGTGTGCTGGTTAATCACAACCACGTATTAAGATGTTGAAGATTGATCACAAAAGAGTCCCATAAACTGTGAATATTGGAGGTTTGCTACACACAATTTACAATCCCTGAAGAAATTTCTTCGAGAATTAAACACTATTATAATTAAGATAAATGAGAAATTGCTTTAAAATGAAATCCCACTAGATGTTGTCGTTAAGAAAGAGATGTGCGCTCAGAAAATAGGAAATAAAAAGAGATTTCACGACGAAAGTTGTGAAGACAGCGTTATAAAATTCAGATAATAAATTTAAAATAAAGGCTTTTAATATGACGATAGACAAAGTTATCATGTAAAATTCAAATTTGCAAATCACAAAAAGTTGTACAAGGACTTTGAATGCTTTTGTATTTCCTTTCAAACTTCCAACAAGTATTCTACAAAAAGTCTGGCTGAGCAAGTTTAAACTGCGGCGTTTGATTACCCCTCCGTAGATACATTAAATTTGAACTAAACGTCTCGCACGCCGTAATATTAAAATAATTACTTGTCCTTTTTATCCGGTTAGCTAGCTCAGTGAACATGAAACTCGCTTAATATCTTAGTTCGTGGCTTATGAAAAATCACTATCTGCCAAAACAGGAATCTGGTTCCCCGTTGTAGTGTTGTCGATTGAAACTAAACGTTAAACAATGTACAAAACTACTAAATATGTTTACATCAATCTACTGACTGCAAAACACAAATAAAATATATGAAAACACAAAAAAACATAAAAACACGCAAAACCCGCAAACGTTCTCTTGGGTGAGGCGTGAATTAGCGCCTCCAAACGCATTATGAACAATTATGGTAACAACGGTGTACTTACGTGTACACCGTGAATAATGCGTTCACTTCAAATATAAACGCTGAAGGAGACGCTTGCTTCAGCAAATGTTACATTGTGAACTTCACTTTTCATACTGCCAAATTCACGTAGCCGTCAGCCATTACACCAGGAAATGGACAAGTACGCACTTGGGCAAAGTCTCGGACTTTCTGTCCGCTTGTTCGTAACATCGCTGCATGCTGGAACGTTGCATTTCTCGTGGTACAAACACACATTTGAGTTCACAATGCTCTCTGTTTTCTCTATGTCTCCTTAAGTTTGTTTCCTGTTATGCGGTCTGCAGCGGATCAGCCATAGTTTTCCTGGTATATTTTCTATGTCGTCCTTCCATCTAATTCTTGGTTTTCGGCGATTTCTTCTTTCTTGCCGAGGTCTCCTTTCGGTAACCTTCTTAATTCACCTGTTGTCTTGCGTTTTTGTTAAGTGGCCAGCCTATTGCTATTTTAGGCTGGCGATGCGACAAGCCACATCTACTTTTGATCTGCTTCTTATATTTTCTTTTCTTATTCGGTCATGTAGTCTCACTCCTAAAGTGGCTCTTTCCATTGTCTTTTTAAGATCCATGTTTCTGATTTTTAGGTTAGTATTGACAGTATGCACTGATTGTATACCTTTGTCTTTAAATATTGTGGTTGTGGTAGGATAGTATTAAATAGGTACTTGTTTTCTGTGTTTACCAAATGCTGTCTATGCCAATTTTATTAGTCTATCATCTCCGCTAATTAGGTTTCTTCCTTCTTCTGATAAATATTTTTGGACTGAATACAGTGTGTCCCAGATCGAGTGGGATTGAACGGGCAACTTTCTTATCATTGAAGATAGAGATTTGGTTAAATGTGAAATGTTTTCCAGTTTTATATGCTGATTTAAAATCTGTTTGAAAAAGTTCAAAATGTCGAATCCGTCAGAAGTTATTTAAAAAAGCTAAATACTGTCATTTTCTTGTATGTCAAATATCTTCGTAAGTATAAGAGATACGAAGAAAGTTTTATATCAAAGTCACGGTTTACGATGAGACTAATTTAAAATTTGTGTTGAACAACAATTCAAGATAGCTGCTTTTCAGGTAGCCGTATCAACTTCCTTAAGTTAAATGGGCGCCATATTGGAATTTTAGGTTACTGAATAGAATTTCTTCTTCTCTTGTCAACGTAGTAAGATAACATATAGTTAAATAGAAAATACCAATAACATTTATTGTTTTCACATTTTAATCAAGTAGGCTTACATTGATAAAAAAAAACTCGGTGAAATTTATTTTAGAAAACCTTTGTATGTAATTACTATAATACCGTGTGTCTTAAACAAATTACATCTAGTAGGTTTTGAATTTTGTTTGCATGTAAATTGTTACGTACCACTCGATTGTTATTGTTATTGCATTCTGGGAAATACAAAGCATACTAGATGTAATTCTTTTTAAGACACCCGCTCCTTAGTAACATGTTAATTCAGTACTAAGTATTACGAACTTGAACCACAAAAAAAATATCGTGACATTACTTTTTAAATGTTTAATTAAGTAGGTAAGTAGTTATGATGAAAAACAATAACATAGTTTATCACAAACTATCAAAAGGCAGGTACCGGCATAGGCAATATACCTATCGGACTCGTTGCTAAGCTGGTGGATAGTGGCTACTAGACCAGTATACAAAAAAAGATTTACTATTAATCAATTATTGCTTATTGGTACAACTAAAAATAAATATTTCATTATATTTACATAACACTAACATCATTTTTCTAAAAAAAAGTTGTTTCTAACTTACATATTTTTGCAACCATCTAAACAATAAATTCTTTGGTATTTCTTTGACCCGTTTTCAATAGATTTTGTTTATCTAAAACCATGAAGGTAGCATCACGACAGAGCCAGTGGCGGTTTGCTATAGAGAGCCAAGGAGCCATGGCCATACCATAACAAACCAGCCAATCAAGATGGCTTTTACAATAATAATAATATGCATTATTGATGAATAATCAAAGAGTGAGGGGTCAGGAGAAGCCTGTTCTCCCCCCCCCCCCCCATAAAATTTGCAACAATATTTGAAGTATAATAAACGTTAGATGAAAAAAAACTGTTTACAATTAATAATAGATAAAGAGAGACTTTAACTGTTGACAATAACACAAGAAAAAAATCTGTAAAGGGCTTTACTCTAAAATTTCTCCGCAAGTGGACTTTATGGCACCAAACAATTTTAAAAATCAAAGGAGGTAAAAGGAGTAAAAACATCTTCACGTTCAGTTCAGTTTCAAATACAAAAACATTAGTGGCGGTGGAATTCAAACTTCAGCGCCTGCAAATGCTATTTCAACGATTGGCGGTAGCCCATAAGTAAACCGCCAGTTCGCTGTGCTCGGCCACGGAGTACCTCTCGCATCGGTGAGATGGGGCTGTCTTAAATACAACGAATTTATTGTTGACATTTTTTCTCTTTTACAACATTTACCTTGTATCTGTTGGGTCCCATTTTCGTTTATAATAACTTTTATTGTATATTAGCGAATAAAATTACAATTATATTAGCACTAATATTTGTGTAGCCTAAATATGGAACACATTATCTTTAATGTGGCCACCATTTTCTTTCATGCATTTCTCGGCCCGATTTACTATTTGCGTTTGCCATTGATGGTTCCTAAACAGCCACCGATCTTTGGTTCGCCCATTCAACTACGCGATGGTGTGGGGTCGTCTCATGTACAGACTAACAATTCATTTTGACAGCTGTCAATAATATCCAGTCTTTTCCAGATAAAATTTAAATGCATTAAAAAGATCTTAGTTAAAAAATTGCCAGAAAAGTTTGAAAATGTATGGCCGAAAATGAAGATTACATTATGGATATTGTGTTTCACACCTAGGCTAAACCAATCTCCCACATTGTCTCTTTATGATAACCTAACTTTTATGCTGTTACGTAAAATATAATTAAAGTTATTAAAAAAATAAATAGGAAAATACTTTATGCTGCACCCGGTATTATTGTATTAGTCATTACTAGGTTTAATAATAATTATTGTACCTTCTATTTATCACGCAGTTATTGGAGTGCATTACGCATCCAGCGTCGATATGATACCACGAATAAAATTATCAATCTTTTAAATAAGCAGTTTTGGTCGTATTCACTCGAAGAAAAGCTTGAAATAAACCAGTTACCTAGCAATAAATTCCTATTATTATACCGGGTGGACCACGAAACTTGTAGTCCCTGAAGATTTTTTACTGCAATCCAAATATCAAAGCAGAGTAGAGCACTATATATTTTATGAATCAAGAACTGAGCATGCTTGGTAAATAACAAACTGAACAATAAAAAAAGAAAGGTTAAGGTTATTTCAATTCCCCCAACTGGGGGCGGGCTGCTATAGGGACCTTCCGTCCCCCTTCAACCAAGAATGAGAAACTATAGGATGGGTAAGAGAAAGGAGGGGGGGGAATGGAAGAAAGGTCAGAAAATGTGGAGAAATACTGTCCCGGCATTCACCTCAGAAAAGTTACACTGTTGATTCAGGAAAGCCACCTACTCGTAAAAATCTGAATCAAGGCATACGGTCGCTGGAATCGAACCCACGACCTCTCGAATGCTAGGTAGACGTGCAAACTGAAAAATATTTGCTGTATTTATTTATATTGCTTTTTGTAATCTCTCTCTATATTTCGTCATCCTCATTAAGAGGGTTGTGATGGATAGAACTCTTTCACGTATAATGTCTTTCCATCTCTTACGGTCTTCGCCGTTGTGTAGTGCTTCGTGTAATGTTGGTCCGACCATATGTTGTATCACATTGGCCCAACGTATTGGTGAGCTACCTCTCGGTCTAAATTTAAATACATATTGTGGTCAGCCTTGTTTTAAAATTCAGTTCTTGTAAAATAGATAGGTTAGTTCGCAGAGCTGTCCATGGAATTCGCAGCACATGTATCCATACCCACATCTCAAGAGCATCAATTTTGTTCTTTTCTTTGACCCGCAGAGCCCATGTTTCGGCTCCGTAAAGAAATATGGGAAAAATCAGGGATCTGGCTAAGCGCATTTTAACTGAATTTACAATTCCTCGATCCTTCCAGATCTTATTTAACCCCGACATTGCTTTCTTAACCATTCTGGTACGTCTTGTAATTTCCGGCATACAGTCACCATCGCTGCATATAACTGATCCAAGGTAATTATACTGCGAGACAATTTCCAGATCATTTAGTGCGCCGGTAAGTTGAAGTTGATTGGTACGGTCGACTACCATTAATTTAGTTTTAGAGCGGTTAATTTCAAGCCCAAATTTACGACTTTGTCTTTCTACCTTTTCTAGTAGGTATATCATCTCTTTCCCGGTCTCTTAATGCTGATCTTATGCCTTCATTCCAAGATCTTCGGGGTCTACCTGGTTTCCTTCTACCACGTGGCTTCCACTTAAATACCTTTAAGGGCAATCTCTGATCATGCATACGCATCAAGTGTCCAAACCACTTTAAACCACGCTTTTCAATCCTTTCGACTATATCCTCTTGGGCATTTATTTTTTCTCTAATTACTATATTAGTGATGTGCTCCAACTTCGATATTCCTGCACTTCTTCTAAGGTAGTCCATTTCGGTTGCCTACAGTTTTCTCTTCGTTTCCGCATTCATGGTCCACACCTCGCATCCATAACACAACACGGACTCCACCATAGTTAACCCTATATGTTTTTTCACCTTTTGGGAGATATGGGTGTCCCACCATATACTAGGGAATTAGAAGAAGATGAAGTTTTTGATAGGGATAGGTGGAGATTAGGAGTAGGGAGACGGCGCCAAGCTGTATAAACCCGTGAATATATATATATATATATATATATATATATATCATCTCTTTCTCGACAGTAGCTATAATAGTCGTATCATCTGCGTATCTCAGGTTTGTGATACTTTGGCCATTTATTGAAAGCCCCCGTTCCAACCATCCATCTCTGTAGATATTAAATAGGTCTTGACTAAGTATAGGTACACAGTCTGGCTTCACACCTTTATTGACCTCAAAATCGCTAGAAGTTTGATTGTTGATCCTCACCGCTTTGCTGTTTTCATACAGGCTCTATATTAAATATACGAGGCGTCGAGGTACATCCATTTCCACCAAGACTCTCCACGTGGGTCCAATTCCCCAATCAAAAGCTTTACTGTAGTCCAAAAAGCAAAGCACTGCCCGGTACTTGGAATTCACGACATTTTTCAATCAGTTGTCTGAGATTGAGTATTTGTTCCTTAGTTCCCTTGCCTTTTACAAAACCAGTCTTCTTTTATTTTAAAATTGTTTAGTGTCACAACGTCCACTTGCGTGGAAATTTCTAAGCAAAATCTTTACAGATGGTTTTATTTTAAAACTTAACTGCATGGACAAATAAATCACTATCGTCTCAAAAAACTGAGTAACATGAAGGTGTCCGGAGTAGATGCGAGTACCTATAACATTTAAGCTATTGCAATTTATTGTTGCTTTTTAGTGGAGTTGCTTAATTCGAATTTTCTTAAGAATCGTTCAGATTGTGATAGTAACCTGATATTGGGTGAGCATAGACAGTTTTTTGAGACAAACAAAATGGGATATAGTGCCACTAAAAAAAAAAATTGGTTCGGCCGTTATAACCTCAAAATCGTCAGAAATCGACATTATCTCGAGAACGGCGAATTGTATTAATATTTTTGTTATTACACAAATTAAAGTAAACTAAATTTCCTACAAAAATCGCGTAACGAGTTTTTTTGTGATTCCATTAGTTTTCTCAGTTGCAGGAAAATAATATATTTATAGCTATAATATAATTTTATTTTTAATAAAAAATACCTAAATACATTCTTTTGTAACCTTTATTTTAACTAATCGTTTCTACTTTTGTGACTTTTTTTATAAAATAGCAAAGGAATGAATGCCTAAAAGTTAAAATTTTCGTTTGCTGTCGGTTTCACAGCGGTCTCTATCACATAAACACATTACCGTACATTTTAACTCTAAACGAGCGCATGAATATTTTTTACTACATATAACCAAAAAATATATTTTTAAAAACCATATTTCAACAGGCCATGTTAGAAATCCCAACACCTACCAAAACAAGAAAGCGCCGTAGTTCTGCTGTGCTACATCAAAACATTGCAAAACTGCGAAGACAAGTGGGGGCAAAAATTTCACAAATTTACCGTATGAAGAAGCAATGTGCACGAAAGGGGGCTAATTTAGATGCATTGGGCTTGAAACCAAAAACCGTTCGCGTCTTTGTAAATATGCAACTTTCTCACAAATCTAAACAACCTTGGACAGAAGCTGAAAAAGAATTGACCTTAAATATGTACCACAACTCTCCAGCCCTCTACCTTTTATGAGAGAAAAATTAAAATTTACTATGCCCTCCAAATCTACAATAGTCTCATGGTTAAGGTTAAACCAACTTAATACAGGCACCAGTACGGAACTAATGAAAAAACTTGGTGTTAAAGTTAACAGCATGACCCATGATGAAAAACAGTGTGTCGTATTACTTGAAGAAATGCATTTAAAGAAAGGTCTAGAATATAATCCACGCCAAGATATGATTGAAGGTTTCGAAGATTTAGGACATCGTGGACGGAAAAGCAAAATCGCTAGTCATGCACTAGTGTTTATGGCAAGAGGACTTATTCACAAATGGAAGATTCCTGTCAGCTTTTATGTTTCTTCAGGTACCATTAAACATGGAGAGCTATCTTCCCTCATTATAAAAAACATCGAAGAGTTACAAAGAATAGGACTTAAAGTGGGTGCTGTTACTAGTGACCAAGCTGCTACAAATAAAGCTGCATTTTTAAATCTAGGAGTGACTGCAGAACAGCCGTATTTTCTTGTCTGCGACGCAAAAATTTTTGCAATATATGACGTACCGCACTTGATAAAAAACGTACGGAATAATCTCCTATCACAGGATTTTTACGTGGAGGGCAAGAAAGTTTCTTGGAAAGATATCGAAGAGGCATACAAAATAGACAAAATCTTCTGGTACTGTTCGAGTAGCTGTAAAAATCACGGATGCCCACATCTACCCCAATACTTTCCAGCGAATGAGGGTTAAATTTGCAACGCAAGTGTTTTCCAACACCATGAGTGCTACGATAAGAACTGCTGTTGGAACGGACGAGTTAAAAAGCACCAGCGCTCTGGATACTGCAGAATTCGTACAGAAAATTAACTATTTATTTCATTGCTTAAACAGTTGAATGCTGAATATGCATGTGATCTATCCGTCAACGTACCGCGTACTGAAAATAATTTGAAAGAGTATTTGCAGTGGGTTAAGACTTGGCAAACATATATATCTAATAACAAGGTGAACCAAGGTGTTTATTGTTTTAAGGGACTTATTTTAACCATGCAGTCAGTTATGGAGCTACGGGAAGACTTAAAACAAGAAGGGTATCGTTTGCTCCTGACCAGCAGACTAAACCAAGATCCTCTAGAAAATCTTTTCGCGGTCCTGAGGTATAGGGGAGGCAATTCTTCGAACCCCACAGTAAAATCTTTCCGCCAAGCACTACAGTTCAACATGCTGGTTAAATTGCAGCATCCTACAGAGAGCTCCAACTGCGAAGTTGATGAAGATGCTGTTGTCAACATGGCGAATGTTGAAGTGCCAGAAAAACACGTCATGGGATATGTTGAGGACATACCATATACAGTTGCTGAACAAACTGAATTAGCAGAAGATGGTGACCTCAGTTTACTCAGTGAGGTAATAGAAGTTTCAACACAACCAAATCAAGAAGCCACATTAGAATCTTGTGCGACGGTATATGTAGCTGGTTATGTCATTCATAAAACGCTTTTACGTTTTAATTGTGATCAGTGTCAAAATATGTGCAGCCGTGACTCTGTAGTGCATCATAATGAATTGTTTTTACAGCAAAAAGACTATGGTGCGGGCGACTGTGTTATTTACCTAAAAAAACCTTCAATTATTTTAATAAAAATAGTTACAATGTTACTTGAACATTTTGAATATTATTTAAAAAATAGTAAGTCGTGTGTAAGTTTTAAGAAAACATTATTAGCATATAGTGTAAATAAAGTGAACATTTTAGTACCAGGGTGGCTTAACGGACAAGACACATGTTACTCTCGTAAACGGTTTTTAATTAATCATTTAATTAAGTGCAAACTCCATAAAACGTTGAAATGGCTATCGCAAGATTTAAGGACTACAAACCAGTCTGGTACACGCAACAAAAAAATACAACATTTAAGTAATGTTTAAAGCTTAAAAAATGTACGTTTATCTGCTTACAGATATATTTGTGTACTTCCTATTCTTTGTAACTTTGTATATTATATTGTTTTATTGTATGTAATATTTACACCTTAAAAATCTCATTTATTTAATAGATCATTGAAATTGGCGAGAGTAAGAAATGTATAACATCTTTATTTCAAAATATTTTAATTTAAACTGGCGTTAATGGATCTGACTCAAATTTCCTATAATCTGCCTTTAAAAAAAAGTAATTAAACCCGTAAAAGGTTGGGGCAAATTGTGGTTCAATCCCTAACAATAGGTACCTAACTCGTTATTAACAAATTATTATTTATATCGCCCAAAAATTATGTCAAATGCAAGTAATAATAATTTATTTAAAACTAGCTATTTGGCATAATTTTTGAGCGACTTAAGTATAATAATAATAATAATAAATGTCGTTTATAGAGCAAAAATAAGTAAAATTGTTATTTACAATATACTTGAATTATGAATACATAAGTTGCTCAAAGGGGCGAAGTTCAGGCGTGCTAATCGAGTTAGCATACTGTTCTACCACTTAACCCCAAGATAAATAAAGAAAACAGATAATTTGTTAAAAAAGGTATATTGTTGGGTATTGAACCCCAACCCTCCATTAGTTTGCAGCTCCTTAACCACATAAGTTCTTTTTGGTTTCTACTCTAATTTACGTTTAAAGTGCAGTAATTTAAACTAGAGTATAAATTATTAAATTATCGTGAGTTTTCTGTGAAAACCGCCCCGATTCATTTTTTTTAATAACAGATTGTACAGAACTTGGGTCAGATCCCTAATCACCAAATTAAATTTTTGCATACATTCCTGAAAGATAATTTAATGTCGATAATAAATGTTCGAATAATATTGTCTTAGTCTTTGCTGAGACTATACATAGAGATCGCCAACTTAAATGTGCCTAAATAGACATTTTTTAATGCATCAAGTAAATGAGATATTCAAGGCGTACTGTTTTAGTAGCCGTACTCTATACGTATCAACTTCACAAGATACAATATTATTTTTGTTTTTATTTGCTTTTTAAAACAGATTACTGTAAACTATATTAATCGTCAACATTACTTGAACAATAATTTCCTCTCGTATTAAAATTTTTAAATAAAATCCGTATATTGTTTATTAATGTTTTTTTTCATTATTTGTTAAGTACAAATAATGAAATTCTATATTATAGAATTTTGTGAGAATAAAGAGGGGACAATCCGTATTCCGTATAATCTTGTGCTCATCGATGAACTTTTTGTTGAAATTATATTAGAAACCTCTTATGTAATTTTTATAGGTATCTAGCTACCTATTAAATGTTTAAAAGTGTTGCATGTGAAACTTATAAAACCTTTATTTTACTTGGTACGAGTTCATCCGATTGACAACAAATGTTTTAAATAATAACAAAACAAACCAAAGAATATACACCTATATTTAATATTCTTTGTAACAAACTTAACTTAGATGTAAGCAGAATCAAACTACTGAAATATTCTTTGGCAGAATACAAGTTTATTTCGGGTTGGTACAACCATTGTAAAACTATTGGAATTGTAGAGAGAAAGTTCTTGCAACACTGTTATAGCTCAAGAATGCTAATGACGCATTTACCTGCTGAATGCCACTGATAAGGTAATCACTTTGACGCTAGGAGCTTCCAGCGGCATTTTCGAACAAAAAATGATATATTTAACCAAGTAAATAGTTATGCAACCCAAATCACAGCATATACTTTATAGCCCATAAAGCTGTCCTTCTTCCCCTATCTATATCCTTTGGTACTGTTAAACATATCACGTAATTTACTTGACTTTCTAATGCTTATCAACCTTTCTTAGAAACCCAGGACAGTCAAACGACAGGGAAACCCGCAGCTTTATCGCTTATATGAATTCTTTAACTATCCTAATTTCTTTTCATCATAGCAGGCGTTTTGTTGTCATAAATCATGTATCAAATGATCAACTTTGCGTTGAAAATAATTGGTAAAAGATTGATGAAAGCCCTACAATACCAACACGAATCATAAAATATTCAACAAATAAGATTTTGGTTGACACCGGCATGTGATTAAGTACGCTTAAATTATTATTGAGTAAATGCACCTAATTATAATTCCACAAATTACAAGACCGATTTGGACTACGTTTCGAATGATTGTTAATATTTGCATTGCTAAATATATTAGGAAATTTAGTTGACTGCCTTTTATTATTAATTTGATATTGGTGGATAAAGGTTAAAATGTAAAAAAAATAAATGCAGCAATATCCGTAGCTCCAACAGAAATACGTTAGATATACTAAATTCTTTATATTCCAGAATAACGTGCAGTAATTTTTATGATAATTTGCAATAATATCTAAAATTACATATTAAACGATACTTTCGAGTATAAAATCAATTATTCTTATTTCCCTACTAAACATTGGTTTACTCAACACCAATTCCGATTTCACATCATCTGTCAAATGGCAATTTAGAATACTGACAGCAGTACTGTTGCAGTCCTACCAACTTCTATGTAGAAGAGTGAAAATGTGTGAGCGCGACATCTTGCAATTTCTTATTCTCCTCAGTAAAACGGGTTGCCTATCCGAGACTGATAGTACATACAAATTTGAGTTAACCCTGACTGTTTGATAACAAATTGACTTAAATCGCCTTACAGCTGCTTAGATGCCCATTTAGGCGCAATTCCATGAATACTTTAAACTGCTTGGTTCCAGAACATCGAACGGCATGAAACATTTCCAAACATGTCAGAAGCTGAAAGATTTCTTTTAATATTTTGCATTGATATAAGAAAATAGAAAATACTTATCTTTAAATAGAGTAAAATTACCATATTTAAAAAAAAATTTTATTAAAAAAACTGTTGATAACTGCCAGCATTATTTCAAGCAAACTTCCGCATAGTTCAATCGCTTAAGTTTGACCACGTAGGAGTGCAATCTACCATAGGGTTTGCATTGTCCTATCTTTTCTGGACTGAACTTTTCGTGGGAAATTGGTTACTGGACCACAAAAACAAACAAATGCTACGACAACTTCACTGATTCGTCACCTGAAACGTACAAAGCCGACCTCAGCAAATAGAAGGAATATACTTCATAGGGAGAGAAATGAAGTAACACAATATCAGTATCTTGCGTCACTCAGAAACTCGCTGGAGGGGAGAGAGCTTCTTTAAACCTGCAGCAGGAAATACAGTGTACAAATTTTTCTTGACCTGATAATGACAGTACAAACAATGACGCTTTGATGGCGCCACCACGTCTACAAAATGGCACCAGACAGTACAACGCTGTCAATGATAGAAGTATCCACACTACACTTTGCAGCCTGAATGTCGTACAAGTACGTATATGCCTTACAGCCGACTCGACTGACGGCAATGAAGGGATATTTCTATATTATCCCCAGGCGAAAACTAATACTTCTTAATGATATCAACTCGAAAATTTCTGAAACAAAACCAAATACCGCATGAGAATAGTGGATTCCTTTGGATTGGACGCAAAAAGTGGAACAAGAAAACCTCTTCTCGATTTTGCGTTCAACATCATTCGCGAAGGATATACAAGTGGAAATCACAAGAGTTCCGTCTGAAACAAATAAACTAAAAAATATATCCGAGTGCTGACTGTGGTAGTGACCACCAATTTCTTATAACATATTTGAGGTTTCATTTAAAAATACTAGTAAACAAACCAATCGCATTATTAAACTGTCAGAACTCACTTTAGAAGCTATTTCAAAACCAGTGTTAAAGAAGATCTCAGCTAATTAGCTCTAAACAATGACAACAATTTATTCTGGAACCACTGAGCTTAGAGACAAGATCAATCAATGAAACCTGGCATCGAATGGAAAGAAGACCTTGGAACATGACGTGTCGCAAAAACGTATGGTGAATCAAACTTACGTTTTTAAATAGAATGCCCTATATTTGGGTAGCTTAAAAGTTTTGTATTGAAATGCTCATCATTTTCATATAAAGTTGTATGGATCTAATGTCAACTGTTTTGGAGATATTAACGATTTTATGCAAAAAAATGCTGAACTTCAGGCGACTGAAGCGACAGAAAACAATTGAATGAAGAAAAACGTTATCAAAAAATTATAATTTCTGTAAACCATCTTTCAAGTGTAAAATGGTGGATCTGGGTATTAATGTTATATAGGGTGCTCAATATTTGCAAATTTAATAATTTCGATTTTTTTTCAAATATAACGCCCTGTATATTTTTGTATTTTTGAAGAGTCCTTTTAATGAGCTTTCTTTTTATATGTTACTTCATACTTCTGAGTTCAACTGTTTTTCAGATATGTGTGTTTGAACATAAAAACAATTTAAACCCCTTAAGATGCTTTACTTCAAGGGATAAAAAACAAACGCCCTTAAAATAGTGATTTAAAAGCATGATTTCTCTAAAAATAAAAACACAAAACCAGGTTTAGAAAATATAAATTCAGTCAGTGTTGATACAGGAAATTATAAACAAGAAAAAAACAATAAATGCAGAAATAAATTAATTCCACGGTCAAATTAAATCAGATAAAAAAATAAAAGCCAATACACCAAAAGCTTATACGTAATTACACTAAATGTTAAAATAGTTCTTCTTTCCTGCTCTGAGTATTAAAGCTGTACAGAGAATTCATAATCTGCAAATATAATTAGTTTGATTTATTTAAATGGAACACCCTGTATATCCCTGTATTTTTAAAAGTACTTTTAATGAGCTTTCTTCTTCCACTTCATTTCCTATCTCAAAATTCGGTCGATTTTCAGATTTAATTTTCTCCTGTTTTTTTCACTTTGGTTATTTCTAGTTTTGAGTTCTGGTTCAATTTTTGTATTTTAAGCTTGGTTTTATCTTTTGTTTGAACAATTCAAGTGTTTAAATCATTATTTTAAAGGCGTTTGTTTTTATCCCTTGAAATAAAGCATCTTAAGGGGTTTAAATTGTTTTTTATGTTTAAACTCGCATATCTGAAAAACAGTTGGAACTTAAGAGGTATGAAGTAACATATCAAAAGAAAGTTCGTTAAAAGGGCTTTTCACTTTTTTGAGACACCCTGTATAATCAAAACATTTGCCGCTGAGCTTGCGTTTTCATCACTTTGCCGCTCGCCGAGCGTTTTGGGTTTCCGTGTGAACAAAATAGGTAGCCACGTCCGAATGTTTCCTTAACAATGCCCGTCATTTGTTGAAATAAACGCGTCACATGTCTAATAGACTGCGCGAGTAATGTTAACTTGATTGTCAATTAATATTTGCAATAAAATGAAATATGATATTTTATATTAATAATATGCTCAGTCGTCGAAAAAATAGTATGTATGTTTCGAGCTAAAAGTGCGCTTGCCGCTTTTGCATGATTGCTGGTTTCGGCTTTGCCTCAACCAGCAATATTCATGCGCAAGCGGCAAGAATGCACTTTCAGCTCTTAACATACAATATACTATTTCATTACTCTAAATCAAAATTGTGCTGTAATACGGATTGGGCCATAATTATATATAACAGCAATGAGATAACATGAACAAGAAAATAGAATGCTTGAGTAAGTAAGAGATGACCATACGAAAAAAAAATTTTTTTTCTATAGCACATGTTAAAGTGTGCTTTTATCAACTCAAAACAAAAGGTCAAGTTTTACTTTAACAGCAAGGGTAGATAAAGTAGCACTTTAACATCAAGGATAGATAAAGTAATTTAATTTTCTAACTTTTGTTTAAATAAAATATGACAGCTTCGTATTATCGTAGCAACCCAATCTAGCTACTGACATTTTGAATTGTGATTGACTGTCATTATTTTCTTTTGAAATTGTTAAAGTTCTTGCTATAGAAAAAAATATTGTATTATACACGACGATAAAGTTATTTCTATCCACTCCTGAATCATTAACGTCTCGACGTTAAACGATTCACTCGTGGATAAAATTGAACTTTATCGTCTTGTATAATAAATTACTATTATTAGGCATGCGTGGTTGACATCTGTCATAATTAAATGTGCGTCAGGCCTTCTCGAATATTTGCTACTATGTTTATCTCTTTCTTACTCAAGCAATACGTGTTATTTTCTTGTTCATGTTATCTTTATGCTGTTACAGTGAAATTCCCCTTCGCGGATACACGGACACCTCCCTTGGACGGACAGTTTCTCATGGTCCCGACCGACTCTCATATAATTTGTATTGTGTTAACTCCCTCTTGAACAGACGCGGACACAAGAAAATGTTCTCTTAAACGGACAAAAAACAAAATAAAAAATAAACGCTTTGTCTCATTTTTCTGTCGCAAGTGTCGCTGTTGCATTTCTCAATCTCGCCCGTCAACTTCGCTGCCTGTCTTCACTGAGGGACTTTACCGAGTTAACCGGGGATTCACCGACTTCAATCTTTCGGTACACGCGGGGATTCAGTATTAGTCTGACGTCTATGCGGATAAAATACAGTGGGCGACACATTCATTGTAGAAATGCCGCCAAATATAAAAATTCTCACGTTTAAAAAAAAATTGAGATTGTTGAAGTTCACAATAGGGAAAAACACAAGCTGCTGATATAATTAAACATAAAGAAAGTATTTTGTATGTAGTAGTATTTTGTAAGATAACAAATCCTTATTTTTTCCCTAAGTTTTAAGTTTTTTGTTTATTTTAAAAACATTTACATACATATACGTTTTAAATGTCCCAATTTCATTAATTACAGTTTTCATTAAAAAACCGATCTTTTTTTCGTATTTCTTTTAGGCGGACACCCCTCTTGAACGGACACTTTCAATCGGTCCCGTTGGTATCCGCCCAAGGGAGATTTCACTGTATACAGACAGATCAATAAAAAAAACAATTAGGGCAGGCTGTGATATGTGTTATACGTTTGGCAGTACTGAAGTGTCAAATTCAAGATTTGCAGGTTAAGTTTTACATCGGTCTGTGTCAAACAACGAACAAAACCTAACCTGCTAATCTCGAATTTGACATAGACTGAGAATACACTTCAGTACTGCCAAACGTATAACACATATCACAGCCTGCCCTAATTGGTTTTTTTATTGATCTGTCTGTATATAATTGTGGCCCCATCGATATTTAGCAGTCTTTGAACTTATTTTACGAATACCATGACAACAGACATTTTAATTTTGTTTCATATTGTCTCTTGAGAGAAAATGTGTTCTTTCTGTGGCAATTCTTGTATTCTAAAATATGATTCACCATTCTCTATTTGTGGTCGCCAACTGTCCTTGTATCTTAAAACAAAAGCAATTAAAACTTGTAAAGAAACTGTGTCAGTAAGTACCTGAAAAAATTAATTGTGATTTTGCGTCAAATGTATTTTTCCCTCTTTCTTGTTATTAGTCTTCTTCTTCTTCTTTGGTCCGTTAGCTGGCGGTCCGGGCGGGACGTCCCCGCAACGAATACGATGCTGTCGGTGCCGCTGGGTCTCGAACGCCACTTACGATTCGTTTCCATTCTTGACGATTTTTGGCGACGTCTTGGGCATCGATAACCGATAATCGCTGATACTTTAAGTCGCCCTCGATATTCTTCAGCCAGGTTTTCTTCGGTGCCGATCGCTGAATTCTCCAGTCTGTCGGACGGTCTTGCCAAAGAAATTTACATAGCAAACGGTTATCATCCATTCGGCAGACATGTCCGAACCATCGTAGTAGACGTTTTTGTATTTGTTCTCCTATCAGTGTTTGATGATCACATTTTCCTGTAATTGTTTCGTTTCGAAGGCGGTCGCGGAGCGAGTCACCGAGAATTTGCCTCAAGCATCGCATTTGGAAGACCTCAAGCTTGTCAAAGTCCGGCTTGAGCAATGTCCAAGTTTTCGATCCATAAAGAAGAATGGGTGTTAAAATCCCCTGTATTTCCGGTACAGGGTCGTCTTCGGTACACCGAATCTTTCAGCAGCTTGGCCAAAAAAATAATTATTGTCAACCACTGCTTGTAAAGCCTCCTCAATTTTTTGGGGATTATAGTCACGTCGCAGGGCACTTCCTAGCTGATGCTAATGTTTTTTGGGCATTTTCAGGCGTTCCAAATTACCCTGCAAATGGTAGTTTTGATATTAATTAGCTGTTCCACTCGTTAGTATCAAATGTAAAAAAAAAGTAAACAAAGGAATTGGTTGTTGAGGTTATGTACTAAATAACTTCAGTTAAAGAAATTTCATTTTTTATATAGTTACCTGTTCAAAGTTTTGCGAGGTATCTTTAGAAATACCTGCCGGCTACTTTGGCAGCTTTAAGGAATGTATCGTAAACTTGGCCGTTAATAACTACACAACACCACAACTTTGTAAAACGTAACCAAATCTGAAAATTTGTAGGTTATCTAACCTAATCTTTAAAGACACGCCTTTTTAGCGCGTGCGTGCGGCTTCAATTTTGTTAGCGTTCAATAAGCAGATATGAAAATTAACCAAAGTGGACTTGCCTTCGAAGCTAAGTCAATAGTTTTAAAAAACACAAAAAATATGCATAATAAATAATTGTTTTCTGTGATAATATCGCTATTAAAAGTTAAGGGAAGTTTGTTTACAAAAACCCGAAAATAGAAATGGTTGATTGCAACTATAGTACTTTTAGTTGTGTAAACACGGCTTGTAGTCTTCTGCATTATTATATAGATATAATGATTTTATTTATAACCCAAAGCAGAAATGCACATTTAGGTTCTAAATAAAATTTGAAACAGGTGGGACAAACTTAGTTTTATTTATAAATTTGATAATCATAGTGCATACAGACACACAGAGTGACAGACAGACCAATGAATAAAAACATGTTTTTTGGGTTTCGGGGACTCTAAATCGTGCAGAATTTGGAATTCTTGGGGTGGATCCAATACTTATGTTACCTGAACGTTTTATTTTCAATTATTGACGACTTTTTGTCCGACACGGGCCACAATGCTACCCCAGCGCTCTAACTCTGGACTACGGAATCTCTCTTAGATTATGGGCTTACGACAGCAGTATAAACGACAAGCTCACGACAGGGCACAAGCAGAGTGTTCACCCTGTATATATTATGTTGGGTTCAAAATATGTATTTTTTAATTAAGGGTAAAAATCTAAGCTACGCGCAGAATATTACTTTTATTTAACTAATAGTTCTTGAGTTAAAACAAAAATAAGCAAAAAATGATTTCTTAAGGTGCTCACCTTGTATATATTTAACCGAAATTATTTTGGTTTCCAGCCACGCAGACATATAATCCGCATGCAAAGTATCGTATTTCACAAACAAAAAGTTTTTGGACTATACCGCTAACATACGGACACACAGACAGACGGACAGATAAAAAGATAAAACGTAAGAAAAAATTTTAAAAACGAAAGACCCATTTGAAGAGAGAGTGTTTTTAAACTAAAACGTAAGAAAAGATTTAAGATACAAATGATCCATATGAAAAACAGTTTGTTTTACTAAAACGTATTAAAAGATTTACAAAACAAAAGATCCATATGATAAAACAGTTTTTTAACTAAAACGTAAGAGAGATTTAAAAACAAAAGATCCATATGAAAAAAGTTTTTTTTAACTAAAACGTAAGAAAAGAATTGTTCTCTGCTTCAAAGTATTAAAGACGTACTCGTATTTAACAAACAGGAAGTTTTGGTGAAATATGAAGAAGCATACTCATATCTTGTTTCAATCAAATCGGATGAACCACAAAGAAGTGTTCTTGGTTCAGCGGATCTATGACATCTATTAATACAGAAATCGCTCCCATTGCAGATGACACCGCTTTAATGAGATCCTATTGGAATCCCTAAATAATATCCAAATACTTGCAAAATCACTTTTCCAAGAATGATTCCTGGCTAAAAAATTAACCTTTACTCTTCGAAAAGGGATTGGTCCGCCAGTGTCATTGTGTAATACACCGCTACCGCAAAAAGAAGAGGTTAAATATTTATGCCTTCACATAGATAAAACTGGCATGGAGTAAGTATATATGGAACAAACGCTTTCAACTAGGTTTCCAATATCGCAAGACTTGCTAATGGGTCGTAATTCACACTTAACAATGGAGACAAATCTACTTTTTATATAAAGCAATATTGAAACCGATATGGAGCTATAGTATTGAACTCTGAGTTTCCACGAGAGATATCAATATTAATAACTTACAAAGATTTCAATCAAAGTTACTCTGTCAGATTTGCAATGCCCCGTGGATGTGCCAAACCAAGTTATCCATCTGGACCTCAAAATACCCTTTACCAAAGAAGAGATTGCTTCCCTTTTATATCCGTTTTTATTTCTGCTAAGTTGTAGTTGTCGTCACAAGGTCATCTTAAAATAAAAGAAGTGCAGTTTGTGAGCCTGCCTCCCCAATCAAGGATCTTGACTTCCTTATGCAGTTACTGTTATACAGATAGTAAGTAAATCTGTATTTATTTTGGATCTCTATCCTATAATTTCTGATTAAAATATTATATAGCTGAATACGTTATTGTAGATTTATGTTTTAAATTTAAAAAAAAATGAATCGCTGTACGCGAGTGCTTTGCTTGAAATTAATGACGAATAAATCAGGTACATAATTGTGCAACGCATTTAGGTACTACGATACATCCAGACATAATTTAGGCCAAGTTGTTTATATAGTTAGTAATGGTGCACGAGATGTGGAGAGTAGTTAGGTGTTTTAAAATAAAAAAATACGATTAGTTACTACCATATACCATATTTTAGAATTAGGGAAAGGTGCTAAGAGAATTCATGATTTTGAAAATGGGTTCTTATTATTTTAAAGTAATTTTTAATTAATAATAAAATACAAAATCAACCGCAATTGTGGTACTACATTAATGTAGTTGAAGTGTGTTCCAGATGGCACCGAAAACGGTGACATCTGATTACGTTACTATTCATTTCATCAAAAACACTATCAATGAACAGATTCTTCTTCTTCTTAATAGTATAGCGTTCATTGAAATTCAGGCTACAGTTTGCCATAACCCATTAAACTTTCTTCTTTTGCTGGGTTTGACGTCCTCGCTTTTTTCATAAAATTAAATCCTATATTGTTTTTTCCATAATTTAGTAGATTTGGTTATTCCGTTTTCAGTAACATAAATTATACATTGGCACTTTATTTAAAAAAAAAAAATTAGAATAATCAAAATAGTAAAGGGTATACGAACGAAATAGGGATACAGAATGGGAAACTATATTAAAATAATGTGCTAAGCCGATGTTGCCATAATAATAGGTGACACGTAGGACATACTACAGATAATCTTGCAACAGTTCCACCATAATGCCAAGAAATATACTATGGAAACAGCAATCGACAAAACAAAAAGCCTAGTAAGTGCCAAACAACGAAGAAGATGCTAATTAGAAATGTGCAGATTTGAAGAAAGTTCCGAAGGTTTTTTTTTCGAGATAATACTTTCTCCGTCTTTTAGACGAGAGAAATAAAAATAAGAAAATACGATAGTATGAATTTCGACATGAATCTATGTAGCGAGTAAACGTGTTTCGAGTTTATGTGTAGTAATCATTACTGATATTTAGTTAGCTTAAAATTTGTTATTAAAGTACATAAACGTCTCTTTCTAGTATTCAAATTGTATGCGTGTAAAACCTGTTTGTAACCAAAGCATCTCAAATAAGAGATATTCAAGCAATATTCAGTGATTGTTTAAAGAATCTATTTAAAAAAGGGTTTGATAACGTATATTGGCATATTATGATAGACATTTTGAAGACAATACACGTAGATTTCAGAGACAATTAAAGAATTGTATGAAAACCTGAAAGCTATAATAAAAATCGACGACTGTCAAAGAGTAGCGAAAATTGCAAAAGGAGTCAGACAAGGGTGCAACCCCCCACCTGAATTACGCAATATATACATAGAGCAAGCTATAAATGAATGCAAAGAAATCTGTTCAGGTATCATAGTGGGCGGTGAACGAATACAAACTATACGTTTCGCGGATGACATAGCGCTGTTGCTCTAGATTAGAACAATTTACAAAGGTTATTAGAATATATAGATGAAATATTTAAGAAGAAATACAAGATGGAAATTAATAAAAAGAAAACGGAAGTAATGATGTGCTCGAGGAAAACAGAAAAATGTAATGTAAAAATTGACAAAGACACTATCAAAGAACTAACATCTTTTCAATATCTAGGTAGCACCATAAGCAAAGACGGCAGAAGCAGAGAAGAAATTAATAACAGAATTAGAGAAGCTAAAGTCGCATTTAATACTAGAAATCCATTGTTCAAATCCTCTAATCAAAATTTATCTACAAGGACTAAATTAGCTAAGACTTATATTTGGAGCACAGACCTTTACGAATCGGAGACATGGACAATAGAAAAACAAGACGAAAGTCTGTTAGAAGCCTTCGAGATGTGGGTATGGAGGATGCTGAAAATTAAATGGTCAGAAATAATTAGAAACAGAGAAGTTCTAGAAAGAATAAGAGAAGAAAGACCACTAATAAACACATTAAAACATAGAAGACACAAATGGATAGGACACATTTATAGAAATAATCCTTATATAATACAAACAATAGAAGGAACTCGATCTAGAAGACCCGTAGGAAGACCCCGTCTTGAGTTCATGAAACAAGTCATCAAACATGCAGGTGCTTATAAGTATACACGTATACAAACTTAAAAGAAAATGATTTGTGATCGACACAAGTGAAAAGCTGACAACCAATCCAATGATTGAAATACTAGAGAGTGTGTGAAACAGTACGTTCGTTACTATAGACATAGTGCAATATCTGACCACCAAAAATTTATTAGTTTAGTAAAGCCCCATCCCTGCCTTTGGGATAAAGCACATCCAGACTATATCGATATAAATTAAAAAACAGCAATGATAGGACCATAACTGCACTGTTCTCGTAAGCGACTGAGGCCCCACGTATCCCATACAGTCACTATACTTATCGCAATTCTGTATCCAGCATACTGTATCTTGCATACGGTATCAACATCTGAAGGCGGCTTAGGATATATGAAATTTCAAGGTTATATGTCAATTGAACGCATCCTTAAAAAATTAAAGGAAGTTGCCTCGAAAGGATTATTACCATTTAAATAAGATATTGAAAAATGGGCAAAGAAATTCGCATAAAGCAGAAGCAGCTTGAAAAGTTTGATTTAAGTGTATTTTCAAAAAAAGGATTAGCCCAACGAGTCTCGAATTGTTGACCATTTTCAAAAGTTTATTTTAATAAGATATTTTTTAAAATATATTAAGCAATCTGAGCGACTCATTAGTCTACTGGAAATTGTATGTTCTTATTTTGTAACTTAGTAGTCATTGTTACTATATCTATTTGTTATGACCTTATGTTAATTAGATGCGTTCAATTGTCGAAGCGTCTAAAACTCCCCGAGTTCAATTAAGGCAACACATAAATTTAAAAAGCTTTAACACCAACGTTCTCACTCCAATTCACCTTATAAAATCGAACCAATAAAATGGCAAAATATTAGTGCGACTTTCACTCTGATGATGCAAGCTGCAAGGTCTTGCGAAACGTTAGTGATTATGGATGCACAAACAGCAAGACGGCCAAATCTGCCTCGTTCTCAAGATACTCAAACGACACGAGCCACCAAAGAGCATGGCCATCGCGCGGGTTTTTGTTCGACTTCACAAGGTGGGTGTTCATATACAAATACTACGCGGTCTAAGCCGACATTCTATGCTAAGGAGAATAAAATATTAACCACCTGTTAGTATTTTTGCATTACTTATTTTTGGATAGGTAATTGTAGAGGAAAGAAATAAAAGCAAAATTATGAGAACCGTATATTCAATTGAAGGAGAGACCATTGTTTTATATTAATTACAAAGCGAGAGTATATTCCAACTAGCTGAAACCCGCGGCATATGCCGCATTTAAAATGTACTACGAATTTTATTACTTTTGTTGCACTAAAGAAAGTTTTAAAAGCACGCTAGAGATTGGCAGTAAGGAAAAGTTCCAAAAAATATTTTTTCAAATGGAAAGTCTCTGGAAAGGAAACGCTCGCCTCTGGAAGGCGTCCTAATTAATACGACGTTGTTGGAACGCAGTAAAAAAAAATTGCGGAAAGAATTGTTCTACAAGTTAAGAAAAGTGAGAGTTTTCCAGTGAATGTAAAAGTTTTACGTGAGCATGGAAGAATGACGTTGTAGCCCACGGCACATGCCGCATTTAAAGTTTTGCGCGTTAGATAGATATACTTTGTTTGTGACATTACAAAAAAAAATCTTTTACACACGTCTACTATGGCAAATGCTACACCAAATACATACAATATATACAGCTCACATTTAATTATATATATTTATTCCTAATTCAGTAAGTAAAACATGCTTAGAGTCATGTTTTTGATAACGGTTAGAAAACTTAGATTACATTTAGATTTTAGTTTATTGGCATACATGTTTAACGTCAACGTACAAACAATTTCCAGAATATTTTTTACCACATTGAATATTATGTATCGGATGAAAAATTTTATTATTTGGCCTGAACGAGATCAGCTGATTAAATCAATGCCAGAATGCTTCAAGGTAGCATTTGGCAACAAGATTTCAGTAATAATCGATTGTTTTGAGATGAGAGTGGAAATATCAAGTAGCCTTGAAGTACAATGTACTACATGGTCTACGTACAAACAACATAATACGGTAAAGGTAATAATAGGCATCACTCCTCCTGGATCAATATCATTTGTATCACATGGATATGGTGGCAGAATAAGCGATAAAGGTCTAACAGAGGATTGTGGGATTTTAAACAATCTCTTGCCAGAAGATTTTGTATTGGCAGATCGTGGCTTTTTAATAAAAGACTCCGTAGGACTACATATTGCCACAGTGATTACGCCTGCTTTTCTAAAAGGGAAACGGCAGCTCGATCCATGGGATATAGAATCAACCAGGAATATAGCAAGCGTGAGGTAGTGCAAGTATATTGTTACAATGATTACCTTAATTATATCTTTTTTTCAGAATACAGGTCAAACGCGTTATTGGAGTCCTTCGTCAAAAAAATACAGTTCTTCACGAAACGATGCCTATGTTCCTGGAGAAAAAGAAAACTGACGATGTTGCTGTGGTAGATCAGATATTAACAGTTTCTTGTGCACTCGTAAATTTATGCCCTCCTATAATTTTATAATTATGAAATAAATTGTATTAACAAAGTTAATCTAATTATTTTTACTTTAATAATAATAATAATATCTACAAAATTATTAAAATTAGTTAATTAAGGATCTAACGTTAATACTATCCACCACCATTTATTATATAATGTAAAATTATTTGATTATCTTTTTCTGCATGTCGCCAATTAATAAAAAGCAAAATTATAATATCACATAGCAAAAATTATTAAATAGTACCTATACGATAAGAAACATAAGGATATTTCGAAACTATGTAAGCTACATTAACAATCAATAAAATTACACATGCTGTCTACACAACATAAAAGAATAATTAATGTCTAAATTAAGTATGAAAAAGAATTTTTCCGTTGGCCGCTTCTTAATTTCAATATTAATGAATTATTTTTCCTAAAAAAGGATGGATTAATAGAAATCATTAATACACTGTTTTTGATTAATACACTCTTTTTCATTAATTAACTGTTAAAAAAAAAGGATGGATTAATAGATCTATTAATACACTGTTCTTGATTAATCCACTCATTTTCATTAATTAACTGTTTTTGTGATTTTGAGGTTTTGATATTTTGCATGGAGGTCAGTTGTATTAATCAAATTTTTCACCACAAAAAAAGATTTTGCGCTCAACAAAAAAATTTTGTAATCAACTCGTTTGTTAATGGGCGATTAATAATCTCAACTATTAAAGGCACTCACTCGCTATCGCTCGTTCGTGCTTTAAACAGTTTCGATTATTAATCGCCTTCCTTAATACACTTGTTGGTTAAATAACTATTAATGCATAAAGCATAACGGATATTTTGAAGCTATTTAATATTTATTTATTGTGACATCTCTAACAGGTGTTACCCTTATTACAAGAGATGCAGTGTAGATATATTCTGCTATATGCAGGTATGAGCGTTATAGCCTGTAAATTAAAATTAAAATAATCATCCTAACTAAAATAAACTTTAATCATGGTTGCAGGAGATGGATCGACGCCGTAACTTGCTACTATGACTTCCCGTACTGATTGGTAAATTTAAGTCTTAAAAATTTGTTACATCAATAGTTCATTTTGTTTCATTTTAGTTATAATAATACTTTTTTACAACAGATGCAAACATACTGTATGGAGCTGACAAATCAATGTTGAGCAGTATGTAAATTTGATTCACAAGCTTTAATATATCAGTAATCGGAATTCTGGTACAAAAAGAGGGTACAAAGAATAACGGTGAGAAACAAACAGGTCTAGCGGGTACTCTTAAAGTTAATAGCGAAAGCAGCTTGCTATCGTTAATCTTATTATTCCATAATTTATAACAAAACTTTAATGAATTTAAGGTACATAAACAATCAAAATATTTACATAACAGTACAAAATAACAGAATAACTAATGTCTAAATTAAGTATGAAAAAGAATTGCAATGGATAAAGTATACAGAATATTTCGAAGCCATTTATGCTAAATAAACAATCAACATATTAACAAATTCTATCAACACAGAAAATTTCATGACTGCCCTTTTGGAAAATATTTTTAAAAATTGCACCAATATATGCAAATGGTTCAGTTCATTTGTGGAGCAGTATATTTACAGAGTTCACATAACCACTTTCCTTTAGGAATTTTTTTAATTGTAGGCATGCTGAATGGTACCATTTTATTCTACATTTTCTGTCATAACATTTTACCATTTGTTCACCGTCGTCTGGTTTCCTACAGTGACACCATAGCTGTAATCCATAATTAAAATAGGTACATAACATTGTAACATATAATTCACAAAAATACAAACCTCTTCATCATATGTGCCTATTACGATGTCACTGGAAATTGAACCAACACCTATAGCTCGCATGTCCATGGGGATGTCGTCTGAACTTGGACCAGCACTCGTAGATGGCATATCCATGCCGATGTCACTACAGTGGCTATATAAGGACAGTGTGGTCAATTTTGGTCATGTTTCTGATTGGTTGTTTTAAAATCCGCCATTAATAGTCGTTTTACGAAATTACACATAATAGTCACACAAAATTGCTTCTAAGTCCTTTATTATTGAAAGTAGCCCCAACATGAAGTAGAATGAAATAATCATCATAAAATTCTACAGTGTTCTGTCTAAGCGAATGCCGAATTTTCGTTTGCATAAGTAAAGGTCAACGAGTTAAAGTAAAATACTTTTTGTGAAAATTGCGCATTAGCTCAAATCAAAAGCTATAATATACTATATAAATGTTTGAATGAAACAGATTATTGCATCAAATTAAAGAGAATTTATGGGTTATCTAACACTGAATATTTTATTCCTCTAAATTAACTGGTGGTATAAAAAGAACGGTTTGATTATGAATATCAAAAAAATCAGTTTTTTTTAGCGTTTGTACGTAGTCTCTGTGTCGACCAATGCAAAATGTTGTAAATTCTCGTTTTTTATGTACAAAAACACAATAAAGAAGATAACAAAGGACACATTGACTTATATTCCGATATTAGGTTGCTCGTTAACGAGGATTTTTAATCGCTGGCAGCGATTCTTTACGTTTCACGTCGTCTCTTGTCGTTTCATTCTGTTTAAGTAATATTATTGACATTATTGTAAAATTAATGTTACACTGCACATTTGACCACCTCACATTGCACACATTTTCTCGATCGTGGGTATACACCGCTCTGTAAAGCATCGCGGAACTTCACATAATATGTCCAGTCCATATAAAATGACGTTTATGTCATAATTTAGCAGGGTGACGTTTGTCTTACAATTTAGCAGGCCGTTCACAGAACAATACCTAAGGGCGTGGCTGGTTGTTGTAGAGACGACTCTTAATGGCTGCCTTTTTAAAATTAACCACACTGTCCTTATATAGCCACTGTAGATGTCACTACAACTTGAATCCAAACCAGTGGTCATAGATGGCAGAACTAATGTTAGAATCTAGTAATTTTCAAGTTTTGTATTGGTAACACTTTTGACATCTATCATATTGACATTAAATTGTTAACCTTATTTAAGCTAAACAACACAATAAATCGGAGGCGTACTCAACATTGTGGTATGGCTCATTTCAAAACAGAATTAACAACACACACAAAAATAGCGACAATAGCAATAACAAAATAACAGAATTAACAAAATCAACAGCAATTTTCACACTTTGACTTGCACAATATCGCAAGATAGTCCAGTTACATTAGACGGACAACCGCAGCATCTGCCGAAAAAATCCAAGTGAGCTGAAATTTTGCATACACCTTTATTTTGACATTACAAATAATGTCTCAAAAGTCCCCATCGATATCGCGCTTGCGTTTTGAGTTATTCAAGGTTAAATGTCACAGAAATAAGTTTTTCGCAAATATCTCGCTTTCTATGGGTCGTATGACTTTTTTAATTATTACAAAAAATAAAGGCTAGGAAATTCTCTACCAAAGAGATTATATAGCTTTTTTACATACAACTAACCGTTCAGTAAATAACACACTATTAAGTTTTGCAGATGGGTTTTACTTCTTTTTACGATAAAGAAAGTATTGGATTCACCCCAAAATTCGGAAATTGGGTTTTCAACAGATCTTTACGTTTTAGAGTTCCCTGAACCCAAAAAACATGTTTTTGCTCATTGGTCTGTGTGTCCGTCCGTCGGTCTGCCTGTGAACAGAATAACTCATAAACGAAAAGAGGTATGGCGTTGAAACTTCATAGGTATATAAGTTTTTTGTACTATTTAAATGCGACAGCAAGCTTCTGAAGAAAATCGCATAACCGGTGTGTATTGATGTGAGATAAGTGATTTTTCAGTTGAATACCTCTAAAATTCAACTTGAAAATCACTCATCTCAATCAATCCACATTAAAAATGTAATAAAAATGTAAAGTTTGAAAAAAATCGTTGGAGCCGTTTTTGAAACACAAAAGTAAACTTCATATTTCCGGTTATCCGGTTTCTTCAAAAGATAGCTGTCGCATTTAGATAGTACACAAAACTTATATATGAAGTTTCAACGCCATACCTTTTTTAATTTTTGAGATATTCTGTTCGCAGACAGACAGACACACAGACAGACAGACCAATGAACAAAAACACGTTTTTTTGGGTTCAGGAAACTCTAAAACGTGAAGATCGGTTGAAAATTCAATTTAGAATTTTTGGGGTGAATGCAATACTTCCTTTATCGTAAAAGGAAGTAAAACCCGTCTGCAAAACTTAACAGTGTGTTATTTACTGAATGGTTAGTTGTACGTAAAGCACCTGTATAATCTTTTTTGTAGAGAATTTCCTAGCCTTCATTTTTTGTAATAACTAAAAAAGTCATACGACCCATAGAAAGCGAGATATTTGTGAAAAACTTATTTCTGACCTTTGACGTTGAATAATTCAAATCGCAAGCACCATATCGATGGGGACTTTTGAGACATTATTTCTAATGTCAAAGGTGTATGCAAAATCTCAGCTCACTTGGATTTTTTCGGCAGGCCGATTCTACTGTAGCTGGGCTAAGAGATTTTTGTAGGTATAGATTATAGTACAAAACGCCACCATAACGATGCAATAAGCGTAAAATTGTGGGTTGAAGATACGAAAAGTCTATGTGACGAGTGTCCAGTATTGTTATACCGGGTGGCCATAAATATCTGAGATCTCGGTAGCCATGGAATTAGCTACTTATAAATGTTGGGTTAGTACTATATTTCAATTACAATAAGTATTGGTACCTATGTAATGTAATAAAATGCAATAAGAGGAGGATAATGTGCCCCGGATTCTGCAGTTTAGCCTACGACTTGATTATAAAAACCTTTTGTTCTAACTCCATTACTTATTGCAATCTGTAATAATTTTTAACAGATAAGAATTTTAGTTGTCATGACATTACTGACATTTAGTTTAGTCGTATTCATCGCTTTAATAAAGCGGTGTTGATTCCAAAGGTAATGCGATATCAGATATTTATGGCCACCCGGTATAAAGAACAAGGTGTTGAAAGTGATTTAGGGCTTCTTGATATCAACGATTTTGCTTTGATAATACTGACGTCTTTTCAAATTCAACAGTTGCTACAATTTGGTTACAACAAAGTAGAAGCAAATTAAAGACGTATCAGAATTTAATAAACCAACAATTGTTGAAGAAAAAGATATAATGGATGGCCTTTTGAATAAAACCGATGCTACTGAAAACATTAGCACAAGGTTTGACCACACATACACTTCGTAATTCGTTTTTATTAAAATTTCTGATAATTTGTAATTTGTTTTATATAATAATAATAATAATAATAATAAATCCATTTATTGAATACCAAAGAGGTATACACACCGAGGGGGTTTGGCAAAGCCAGTCTTCCACCCTCCCGGGGCATCACACAAATATAAGCAAATGCTGTAGACACACAAACTTAATATAAGACAATACAGTACATGCTAGCAACATAACAAGACTATCTTAAATCGTGTTACTAACTAATTCTAACAAGGCACTCTTAATAGAAAGTGGCTGCTCTGAAAACATATCAAAGAACTTATTTAACAATGTGGGAGCCATATGTAGAAAACAGCCCTCAAATTTAGCTGTTCGATGTTGTGGTATTGTATAACTATTGTACCTGATATTTACATTGTGGACTTCTGATCTTTTGCTCAACAAGTCGTACAAATATCTTGGCGTTTTAGTACAGATCAGAGTATACAAAAACATACAATACAGATACATACTACGTTGTTTTACATTGAGCTCTTTGTATTTAACGTTATAGACAAATCTTACGCAAGCGCTTTGTACTCGCTGTAGTTTAGTTTTGTTGTATTCTGTGAGATTTGGAAAAAATACCATAGTGCAATAGTATAAATGCGGATAAATAAACGCCTTAACTAACATGAGTTTGGTTTTTTCGTCTAATAAATATTTTAAGCTATACAAAGTACGTAATTTCATAAATGACATTTGGTAAATATGTCTCACATGCAATTCGAATGATAATTTATCGTCTATTATAATACCTAGGTTTTTTGCATGACTACTCCACTGTACTACTTCACTATTTACTACAATGTTATGATTTTTAGTTATATAATCACGAGTTCTTTTATCGGAGGTTATGCAAATTGCATACGACTTTTTGGCGTTTAATCTAAGGCCATTATTGCTAAACCAGACAGTAAGATTATGTAAATCCTCGTTTATCTTACGAATAGCCATGTTTAAATTTGATACTTCCGTTGTTATATATATCTGAAGATCATCAGCGTACATATGTATCCGGCAGTGTTTGATGACTTCAGACAAGTCCTGGGTATATATTGAGAACAGAGTTGGGCCTAGTATGCTGCCCTAAGGTACGCCACTAATAGTTTCTTTGTATTCTGAATATGTTTTATTTATTCTAACAGTTTGTAGCTGATGAGATACGTAATTACGAAACCAAAGCAACGCATTAGCGTCTATTCCATTATAATTCAGTTTAGCCAATAACAGCTCGGTGTTAACCACGTCAAAGGCCTTGCTTTGGTCTAACAGAACCAAAAATGTAACCATTGCACTGTCCATAGCGGCATATGCATCATTTACTATTTTAAGTAGCGCAGTGTTAGTACTGTGCCTTTCCCTAAACCCTGATTGACATAAAGGCAATATTGCGTAAGTATCCAAATATTCCCGTAATTGAAGAAATACAATCTTTTCGAGTAATTTCGATAAAGTTGGCAAAATACTTATGGGTCGAAGGTTTGTATTGTCCTTAGGGTTCGAAACTTTCGGTACTGGTACTATAATGGCTGTTTTCCAAATTTGAGGAAGCAGGCCTGTTGGTAAAGAACTATTAAATACTTCTCTTACTGCATCTATACAATAAGGCATAACAATGTTCAACATTTTTAAATTTATATTATCAATTCCGAAAGCTTCAGACTTCATCGCTTTTAGTTGCTTATATATATCATCATTACTGACAACTTTAAAACTAAAAGACTCTTCGTGCAGCTTATTACTATTAAAGAAATTTAGCACATTTTTACTGGTGCCAGAATCACCCACAGCACTTACAAAAAATGTGTTTAAATCATCTGTGTTAAATAGTTCTGCAGGTAATTCGTTACACTTGTGTGATTTATTAGAAACACCCCAACATGTTAATTTTTTCCAAACGGAGGACTGATTATTATTACATTTTCTTAACTCATAACTCATGTATGCCTTTTTCTCATTACTAGACTTAGGATTTGTATGCATTTAAAAATGGCAAAATATGCATGTACATATGCTCGCTAAAATCACGGAAATATGCATTTAAATATGCTCTTAAAATGTTAGAGTATATGCAGCTATAGTTAATTTTAAGCAGAAATGTGCATGAAAATTTCAGATTAATAGTAATTTATTATACAAGACGATAAAGTTCAATTTTATCCACGAGTGAATCGTTTAACATCGAGACGAAGTCGAGACGTTAATTATTCAAGAGTGGATAGAAATAACTTTATCGTCGTGTATAATACAATATTTTTTCTATAGCAAGAACTTTAACAATTTGAAAAGAAAATAATGACAGTCAATCACATTTCAAAATGTCAGTAGCTATATTGGGTTGCTACGATAATACGAAGCTGTCATATTTAATTTAAACAAAAGTTAGAAAATTAAATTACTTTATCTACCCTTGCTGTTAAAGTAAAACTTGACCTTTTGTTTTGAGTTGATAAAAGCACACTTTAACATGTGCTATAGAAAAAACAATAAAATATACCAGTAACCTTTTTTATTAAGAATAAATACAAAGCACAAGTAAAACGGGATAATACACAAAATACATGCGTACTGAATACTTAATCTACTTAACTCCATATAAATAATTAAAAAATCACACTTACGAACTACAATTAATGTTAAAAATTAAATACATTTTTAAATTTTCAAATATGAATTTGTGTCTTTTGTCGGTAAATATATTTTTATATTTAGAAAAGCTACTTAAAATTATTCATTTTTGTTAATGTGTAATGTTTTAATTCGTTAGCAATTTCACCCTGCCCAAGTAACAAATTATTTATTTTTTTTATTAAGTGAAAACCCGTATTTTTTTCTAAAACGTTTTCAAGTTTTTGCTTGATACGTAATGCTTTTGGTCCAAGCACCTTATTAGTCGAAATTTCTGTTTCATTAATTAATTCGATGCAGTCTTGACTTGATCATCCTTAAGTTTCTAATTTAGTAATTGTTTTACCTCAACATGCAAAATTGGATAGAATAAATAGCAATTCTTCGGGAATTTACAGCAACTGCTTTTTGTGAATTTTCGATACATATGACGTCGTTTTTATCAAATTTATTGAGCACAGTTTTTATAGTTTCGAAATTTTGGGAATAATATTCTGCTGCATGAATCAAAGTACCCCAACGTGTTAGTATAGGCTCTGGAGGCAATGATATTTGAGTTGTGTTCTTAAAGAACAGAATTTGCAGTCAGGTTTATTCAAAATTCTTCTTTAGCGAGTATTTGAATATGTAAATGTATTAGAATTAATAAAACAACAGGAATAATATGCAGTTCTGGCTTAAAACACTGAAAATATGCATGCATTTATAAAAAATACCAAAATATGCATTTATATGCACTTTAAAATTTAAGTATGTGGTTCACGTGTAATTAAAACACTTAAAAATGTCAATTAGCATATGTTTGGTAAATGCAAGAAAAACATGCAAATGCATACAAATCCTAAGTCTACTCATTACGAATTGCTGAGCTTACAATATTGGGCATATCTATGGAAAAATTTCTGTGGCAATCTTTTTTGGTTTTGAGGTATTTATTGCGAGCTTTATTTTTTATTCTAATCATCTGTTTAATGTTATAAGTTATATAAGGCTTAGGTCGTTTCGCTTTATTGCTGGATACATTTATTAAGCAAATGGGGGCATGTTTATCGAATAGTGCAGTAATGTATTCATTTAACATATACACTTGCATAATGATATCATTGCAGCAGAATCGTTGATATCAAGAAGCCCTAAATCACTTTCAACACCTTGTTCTTTATATAACAATACTGGATACTCATCACCTAGATTTTTCATATCTTCAACCCACAATTTTACGCTTATTGCATCGTTACGGTGGCGTTTTGTACTATAATCTATACGAAAATCTCTTGCGATATTGTGCAAGTCTTTCTTCTATAAAAGTAGGATTTGTTGTGATTCCTCTTTCGTCAAGCCAGCATCACGAAAAGTTACACCTTGTGTTAATTTGCCTAGAACACACAAAAAGTTTACAGAGCGATGACAGTTGTAATATTGTTTCTTACTGCCATCCGCCAGCAATTTAGATGAAGTTTGAAGTACATACGATGACAAAGTGCGTCCTTCAATTTGGTCTCTCCACTGGTGAAATGCTGGAAAGCATGTATCATGAATGACTATATTATATCAAATGATTTTAATGACGTACCTGAAGAAGAATCGCTCCAATTCATTAGGGAGCTTTTGCACAACGTCACGTTAAAATAACGTTACGTTAAAATTGAAAGATTTAATTTTGACTGGCTGTATTGTGGAAGTCGCTAGGTAACATGGGCTTTAACGTGCCGTCATTTTAGCAGAACGTTATGAAAAAACTCCCTATTATTTCGAAACTTTAACCACACTTCCAAACATAAACGGCAAAAATCGGTTACGTCACCGATGGCATCGGCAGGTCGGCAGCACTCGGGTCAGAATATGCAGGGTTGCCAGACTGAATGCATGCGCGTTTTAAAAATGTACTTTTGTAGAAACGGTTCAGAATGTACCAGATTCGTAGAATTGTACCAGGTATAGCAACGCTGCTAATATTAAGACCACGCCCAAAATGGTAACTGCACATAGGCCACGAGTTGAAATGTTTGACCTTGGGATTTTTTCTGCTTTATTATAGAGTTATGATTCTGAGATTAGAATTTGAATAAAATTGTACAATATATACATTACATTTTATGGCTATCACCAGCGTAAGGTATTATTTATATTAAGCGTATTCTATAAAGATTTACTGATAAATCACAGCATTTCAAAATTGTAGGTTATAGATATAGATCACAACAAACGTTGCACATTTATTGAAACATAATAAGAAATTTACAAGTGGCACTACAAAAACTTGTGAATATCGAAATAACTAATTACAATCTGAGCTGTACTTAGTAAACTAAATTTCAAAGTCAGCTAGTTGGTGTGAGCTGTAATATACGCTGAAATAAATTTTGTTATATCAATCTGCCCTAGATTTTATGATGGTAAAGAGTTCCTGTATGATTTGACATAACAATAAGAGCTCTGAAATAATTTTTCCTTTTTCTAGTTAAATAGAAACAATAACAAGGACAAATGACCAATGCTCACGTAACAGTGGCAGAACGAGAATAATTTCTATTAAAAATAATTGATGTAACTGTTATATATAAATTTGTGCCTTCAGATATGTTATGTTGCTAATAACTGTACTACTATCAGCAAAAATCTCTAATATTTATCAGTTCTCAACTTGTTTTGATTTTTCATTTCTTCAAACTGTCAATCAATAATTAAAAAAAAGAACTTTAAACTGTCAATCGATAAGTTAAAAAAAGTTTAATGTCTACATTTTTTTGTATAAAATATATAGTAATACATAACAAACGAATTCTGTTTATGAAACAACAACTAGCTTCAGATAAAGCTATTCATCTGGGCTGTAAAAATATGACACAAAGCAGAGAGACAGTCAGCATCTGGGTGCTTCAAAATGAGTAGAAACATTTGTGGTGGGTAAATAAAGTTGAATAACTAGAAAATGATATCTCAAGACGACTTATGTGATCTTTTATACCTTTTTACGCCAGCAATCAACCCTAACAGTAGTGAGCAAGTGGTTACTGACGTTCCATACAACTGTGACGCTTTACAAAATTATCATTAACGTTTTACATAGATTATAGTTAACCTAATCATAGCGTTCTTGGCCATGCTTATCATTCTCTTGGTTCCTATTTCGTAGCTCCCAATGTTACTTATATGAGATATATATATTTACTCCATGCCAGTTTTATCTATGTGAAGGCATAAATATTTAACCTCTTCTTTTTGCGGTAGCGGTATATTACACAATGACACTGGCGGACAAATCCCTTTTCGAAGAGTAAAGGTTAATTTTTTAGCCAGGAACCATTCTTGGAAAAGTGATTTTGCAAGTATTCGGATATTATTTTGGGATTCCAATAGCATCTCATTAAAGCGGTGTCATCTGCAATGGTAGCGATTTCTGTATTAATAGATGTCATAGATCCGCTGAACTAAGAACACTTCTTTGTGGTACATCCGATTTGATTGAAACAAGATATGAGTATGCTTCTTCATATTTCACCAAAACTGCCTGTTAGTTAAACACGAGTACGTCTTTAATACTTTGAAGCAGAGAACAAATCTTTTCTTACGTTTTAGTTAAAAATTTTTTTTTATCATATTGATCTTTTGTTTTTTAAATCTTTTCCTACGTTTTAGTAAAAAAAACTGTTTTTCATATGGATCATTTGTATCTTAAATCTTTTCTTACGTTTTAGTTTAAAAACACTCTCTCTTCATATGGATCTTTCGTTTTTCAATTTTTTTCTTACGATTTAGCAAAAAAAAAATTTTTATATGGATCTTTCGTTTTTTAAGTCTTTTCGTACGTTTTAGTTAAAAAAACTGTTTTCATATGGATCTTTTGTATCTTAAATCTTTTCTTACGTTTTAGTTAAAAAAACTATTCTCATATGGATCTTTCGTTTTTTAAATTTTTTCTTACGTTTGCATCGGCGTTTGGAGTGGAGGTATGACTTCAGATAAATAGGAATTACAATAATTCAGAAATACTTTTAATGGTAGGTAGTTAACTAATTAACTAATTTGTATTTTGTACTGTATTTGGATTCCTTTTTTGAGATAATTGTATCTGGACGTATGTTTACCAAAGTAACTACCTAATCAAGGTAGGGCTGAAAATACTTGACAAATTTTAGGAAACTACATGGATAATTTAGTTTGTCTAAAGACCTAAAAAATAGCTTAAACTCTAACTGCCATATACATTGTTAGTTTCTGTGAATAATTTTTGTTTTTGTTATTTCTAGTTTCGTGATTGTAAATTTATTTAAGAATAAACGGCTGCTTTTAGAAAGAAGTTTTAGTTATACTAATATTTTTACTTTTGATTAAAAGTAGTATTAGTGGTATTAGAATTTAATAATTACTTCTAACAATTTTAACTGACATGGAATTGTAGAACAATAATAATTTTATATTTACACGCTGCTTTTTCTAAATGCCTACGGCAAAGTGCCATTAAAAGAAAATGTACCTCAACATGTAAATTCCATAAAGTCAATAGGCTAAATTAAAGTTTTTAGAGGAAGCATTAAACATCTGCAAAATTTTATGTTAGTGTCATTCTAAATGCCGATGTAAACGCCGACATTACATATATTTGACTAGCTCAAAAATTCCTTAAAAAAGTTATTTCAGTTTAAAAACGAGTAAGTAGCTTTTACTGTTTCCGACCTAATTATTTTGATTCCTAAGCGCCAAATTAAAATCGTAATTGACCAGTATATGCTCTTTGCTTTGAAGTATGGATGTGATAAGCTACTTATAATTTGATATATCAATTCTTCGTGCCACACCTTGTTGAAGGCTTGAGAAATATCTATAAAGGCGGCTGAACAGCGTCTTCTATATTGAAGATCATTTTTCATTTTCTTGATTATACCATGTATCTGTTCCGTTGTGGCATGCTGTTTTGAAACCCAAATTGATACATAAGTAGTAAGTTCTTTTCATTTATAATAGGTGTTAGTCGTCCTTCTCGTACATTTTAGAAAGTACAGGGAGAAGATTAAGCGGCCAGTAAGATGCTACACCAGCAGGACCTTTGCCTGGATTTGGTGTTATAAGTATTTCGGCAACCTTCTACCGGGACAAAAAGTACCCAGTCCTTATTATGGCATTAAAAATGTACTTGACCATTTTGTACCTTTCCAGTGGCAGTTCTTTTAAAATTTTGCCTGCTACTATGTAAATCGAAACCTGGTGCCTATTTTGGGTTGAGCTTTTTGATATCATCTAGGATTTCATGTGTCTTACACTTATGGTTGGTTAAGCCTATATACAATTGGTATGGTGCATCAAGAATAACAATCGGTGGCTTCAGATGCAGTGAGGTTTTCCAAGAAAGTGTTGACACCACGGTTTTTAAATTTATTTAATATTTGCTTTAGCTTTCTTGTTGCTCGATTACAGCTAGTTTGGTTAGCAGGTGTACGTTTTGTTTGCCATCGTTTCTTTAGTTTTTATTTTCATTTTTTTATTTTATTTTGGTACTCAGCGAACAGCCGTTAGGCCAATTATAGACGTCGCTGTACATTTATGGGGACTTCCCACCTCACTAACGACTGTCATAATGGTATTATGACATTCGGGACCAACTATTTCCGTGGTAGCTGTACCACGAGGTGCCGATAGAAGCAGCCGTGGAACTCCCATCCAAGTTCTGACCAGAAAGAGCGTTGCTTGACTCTTTTGATCTACCGCTCGAAATAATGATATTGTAGAATTATATCAATTGCGGATATATTTTAACCAGGAAGTACGTCTTCCCCAGCGTTTCTTTTACCCTCAATTCATCCTGGTAAAGTTAACTGTAACAATTTATATTTTTCTTCTCTCATCACATGATCTAAATATTGCAGTTTTCGTCTTTTATTTGTGGGAATAATTGCCAGTGGACAGTCCATTCTATTTAATATTTTCGCATTTGTCTTAGTCTGTCTGTTTATCTGTCCATCTGTCTGTGTGTCCGTATGTTAGAGGTATAGTCCAAAAACTTTGTGTTTGGGAAATACGATACTTTGCATGCGGATTATATGTCGACGTGGCTGGAAACCAAAATAATTTCGGTTAAATATATACAAGGTGAGCACCTTAAGAAATAATTTTTTGCTTATTTTTGTTTTAACTCAAGAACTATTAGTTAAATAAAAGTAATATTCTGCGCGTAGCTTAGATTTTTACCCTTCACGAAAAAATACATATTTTGAACCCAACATAATATATACAGGGTGAAAACTGTGCTTGAGCCCTGTCGTGAGCTTGTCGTTTATACTGCTGTCGTAAGCCCATAATCTAAGAGAGATTCCGTAGTCCAGAGTTAGAGCGCTGGGGTAGCATCGTAGCCCGTGTCGGACAAAAAGTCGTCAATAATAGAAAATAAAACGTTCAGGTAACGTAAGTATTGGATTCACCCCAAGAATTCCAAATTCTGCACGTTTTCGAGTCCCCGAAACCTAAAAAACATGTTTTTATTCATTGGTCTGTCTGTCACTCTGTGTGTCTGTGTGCACTATGATTATCAAATTTATAAATAAAACTAAGTTTGTCCCACCTGTTTCAAATTTTATTTAGAACCTAAATGTACATTTCTGCTTTGGGTTATAAATAAAATTTAAGATAAGTAAGACAAACGTAGTTGTATTTATACATGGAATTAAGTTCATTTATTTATTGGAAAATATAGTTCCTAGCAAGTTTTCGTAGCGTCAACACGTATCGAGAACCGGCTCAGCGAGTGCGATATTAAATAAATATTAAATCTTTGGAAGATAACTTCCCGCATTGGTGCACAGTGATAAGAAATCATAGCCAGGTGCCTGGAAATAAACCAGGTACGCAAATTATGATATTAATTATAGTTTAAACAATGTTACCGATTGGGAATGTCCCCGGACCGGTTAACAATATGAATAATCCACAAATTTATCAACATTCCCCCATGCAATGGCAAACACCTGTAAACGACCAATTTGTATCACCAATCGTTCAACCAACAGCAGTCCAACAACAAATGCCAATTAACTGTCTTATGCCTGCAATGCAACAAAATAGTTTACCCTTCAATAACGCCGGCACAGGTATAGCAGGCGACGACCGCCAGCTGCAGCGCATGACATCCACCAGCGAGGACGAAGAAGCGCCACAATCTAATAGCACAAACGAATGGCAAAAGATAAGAAGTACAAAAAGGAAAAAAGTATACAGCGCCAAGCAAAATAATGAGAAAGATAAAATTGAAATAAGTAATCGATTTAACCCGTTAGAAAATGCAACTGTTGTTTCTACGGAAGAACGTTCCAGCACTACAAAAATACAGAAACCGACTCCAATATTTGTACACGGCGTGCTAAACTACAACGAGATGGTGAAACGAATAAAAGACGTAGTCGAAACTGAACAATATTATACAAAAAGTCTAACTAACAACGTAGTCAAAATAAATTGCGGAACACCTGACACCTACCGCAAACTCGTTAGAGAATTTAAAGAAAAAAATATCTACCATCATACATACCAATTAAAAGAGGAAAGGGCTTACAGAATTGTGATCAAATACCTTCACCACTCAACAAGCACAGACTCTATCAAACAAGAATTTAATGAATTGGGTCACAACGTTCGGAATATAATCAACGTCCGCCATAGAGTTACTAAGGAGCGGCTGAATCTGTTTTTTGTGGATTTGGAGCCTGCCGAAAACAACAAAGACGTGTACAAAATAACGGGACTTCAGAATCGAATCATACAGATCGAACCTCCACGGACAACCAAAAATGCCATAATCCAGTGTATGAGATGTCAACAGTACGGACACTCGAAATCATATTGTAACAAACCGTACGTTTGTGTCAAATGTGGAGGACCTCACATCACTACAGATTGCAAAAAACCTAAGGACACTCCAGAAAAATGTGCGTTATGCGAGGGCAGCCACCCTGCTAACTATAAAGGATGCGAGCACTACCACAACCTCATTCACGGAAGCAGAAATACAACCACTACCCATCAACCACCGCTGTACACCAACTCATACACAAAACACCTACAGTCTACGCCCTTCTCACAACAAACAAGTTATGCAAACATAGTCAAAACTAACACTAACCAAGTGGACGACACAGCCATCACACTAACAAACATTCTTGACGAATTCAAAAGTATCTTTAACCAACTACTACAACAAAACAGCATGGTACTCAACATGCTCACCAAGCTAGTGCAAAAAATAAATTAAAAATGGCGAAATTCTTACGAATAGCCGAATGGAATGTCAACGGTCTTCCACGACATAAAGACGAGGTAACACTATTTTTGAACCACAACCTAATCGACGTACTTCTAATAAGTGAAACGCATTTTACTAACAGAAGCTTTTTCAAAATACCTCATTACAACCTCTACCATACGAATCATCCCGATGGCACTGCACACGGAGGGACAGCAATACTCATAAAGGAGACTATAGAACACTACGAATTACTTAAATATGAAACGAACCACATTCAAGCAACATCGGTCAAAGTGAAAACCCTACCGTACAAATTAACTATTTCAGCTGTCTATTGTCCTCCTCGACACAACGTGCAGAGACAACACTATGACAGTTTCTTCAAAACTCTTGGTCAGAGGTTTATAGCTGGAGGAGATTACAATTGCAAAAATATCCTCTGGGGTTCACGTCTAACAACCACTAAAGGCCGTGAACTAGCCCACACTCTTCAAAGTAATAATTACTCCTTCATATCGACGGGCTCACCAACATACTGGCCTACCGACGTAAACAAAGTTCCCGACTTACTCGACTTCTTTGTAACCAGTGGAATTTCAACTACCTACACAGACATAATTTCAAGTTATGACCTAAGCTCCGACCATAGTCCAATAATCGCAACATTAAGTACAACAGTTATAACTAAAAAAGTAGCCCCTCGATTACATACCACTAAAACGGACTGGAATACTTATCGGCATATCATACAAGATATTATAAACTTATCCGTTAGACTGCAAACACCCGAAGATATTGAAACTGAAACCGATTTGTTCATTAATTCGTTGCAGCATGCTGCTAAACTCGCTACCCCAAATATCAAACCTAAAGTAACAGCCCAAAACATACACTACGAAATCAAAAGATTAGTTGCTGCGAAAAGACGAGCTAGATCATTTTGGCAGAGAACACATACGCCAGACAGTAGAAGGCACTATAACCGGATAAGCAACGAGCTGAAACTAAAACTACAAGAAGCCAGAAATGCTTCCTTCGAACAATATGTTTCTAGCCTTTCCAGGCACGATAACTCCATATGGAAACCAATACAAAACAAAAAGAAACCTAAAACACCATTACCACCAATACGCAAGAACTCAACACCTCCAGGGCCGTGGGCAAAAAGTGCCAAGGAAAAAGCTGAACTGTTCGCAGAATATCTTTCCGAAGTGTTCACACCACACAACAACTATCCGAATCCAGAAGTTGAAAATGAGTTAGCAACCCCTATACAAGAGCAAGAACCTGTCAAGCCACTCACCCCAAAAGAAGTACGGGATGAAATAAGCATACTCAATGAGAAGAAGGCACCAGGGGTGGACTTAATTACTGCAAAAATGTTAAAAGAACTACCGCGGAAAGGACTCGTGAAACTGATGTATCTGTTTAATGCCATCTTACGACTTAACTACTGGCCTAGATCGCTAAAGATTGCTCAAATCATAATGATCCCTAAAGCCGGAAAAAAACCAACGGACGTTTCATCTTACCGACCAATAAGTTTACTATCGCTAATTTCAAAGCTCTTAGAAAAGCTAATTCTCAAACGAATTTACCAAGATTTACCTACAGACGCTCTAATGCCAGACCATCAGTTTGGATTCCGCCACGCCCACTCTACAGTGCAACAGTGCCACCGCATTACACACATTATCAACTATGCACTGGAAAACAAACAGTTCTACACAGCCGCGTTCTTAGATGCAAGCCAGGCTTTCGACAAAGTCTGGCATCCAGGCTTGCTATACAAAACCAGGCACATTCTTCCACGTTACTTCAATCTGTTGAATTCTTATCTGCACAACCGAGTAGTCGAAACTAAGGTCAATGGAGCAACCTCAAACCGTTTTCCTATCCAATCAGGAGTACCTCAGAGAAGCATCCTTGGCCCTCTACTGTACGTCCTCTACACATCCGATATACCAACAACAAGAGACACAGCCATCGGTACTTTCGCAGATGACACAGCTATTTTTTCAACGAACCACGATCCTATAGCTGCCTCAACCAACCTCCAAGAGCACCTAGACCTCCTAGGTGGATGGTTACAGAAGTGGAAAATCAAAATTAACGAATCCAAATCGACACACGTCACATTTACGCTTCGTCAAGGTACTTGCCCTCGCATCAACCTAAATCAAGTCGAAATACCTCAGCAAGAAGTAGTCAAATACCTAGGACTTCACTTCGACTCTAAACTAACCTGGAAACATCACATTCAAACGAAACGAAAACAAATTGATCTCAGAATTAAAGAAATTCACTGGCTGATAGGTCGGAAATCTCACTTGTCCCTGGACAACAAAGTTTTGATATACAAAGCCATCATAAAGCCAATATGGACTTATGGGATCGAGTTATGGGGTTGTGCTAGCAAGTCCAATACCGTTATTTTGCAAAGAAGCCAATCAAAGATTCTACGAGCCATTGCCGACGCACCCTGGTATGTCTCAAACCACACGATACACACTGATCTCAACATCCCCTATGTAACTGACGTCATCCACGAACGAGCCACCAGACACCATGAGCGTCTCGAAGACCACCCAAATCCGTTACTAGAAACTCTTCTACAGCCAGTCCCCAATAGGAGATTGAGAAGATTGTGGCCAATAGATCTCCAAGTCAACTGAGGATACATCGCTGGATGTACATCTCTCCACGTCATATACTGTATTTGTAATATCTTGTACATGACAGCAAATTAGCTTATGGGTTGTATTTAATCTGATTGCTAATAAACATATTGGAAAAAAAAAGTAAACTGAGGTCACCATCTTCTGCTAATTCAGTTTGTTCAGCAACTGTATATGGTATGTCCTCAACACATCCCATGACGTCTTTTTCCTGAAAATCATATTTTGTATGGCATAAAAATTCGATTTTTTTATTTTCTGATTCTTTGAAGCAAAATAGTAACGACAATTAGAATAAACAATAAATTTTTCAAAAATAGAAGGGTGAGGGAGGCTTCTGTTTCTGCGCTATGACGTCATTATTAATTTTTTCAAATGGAAATCCCATTTTCCCCCCTTATGTTGATAGATCTCGCCAGTTAAATGGTGATATAAAAAATTAGTACCCCACATAACAATTTTTTGAGAAAAATACACATAAAGTTCAAAAAATTCAGATTTTTTTTAAATTAAAATAAAGCACCACATCTGTTCCCGTAGAAACGTTAAATTGTTGACTTTGACACATTTGTGAAACAGTGGTAAATGTTTTAAAATCAAAATTAGGTAGTTTTTGTCATAGCTCTTATTTTCATTAAAAATAAATTCTGAATTGTTTGAACTTCATGTGTATTTTTCTCAAAACAATTGTTACCTACGAGGGGCACTAATTTTTTTACATCATCATTTAACTGGTGAGAAGATCTATCAAAATAAGGGGGAAAATTGAGTCTTTTTAAAAAATAAAATGACGTGTTTCGGGGTTTTCCCAAAAAACATTAAATAAGAAAATAATGAATTTTGTGCGGGACGTTATCACCACACTGTATACAGAACGGGCATTTTTAAAGGAACTAACCTGTATCATACACGAATCCGGTATGGTATCTGCATCTAATTGCATAGGCGAAGCAATATGATCTTCATTCAAATGAAAAGAGCCCGAACTAAACGTCGCTTTACCATAGACCCTTGGCATGATCTCTTTTTTAAATGCGAGTTCTTTGGGCGACACTGGCGATGTTGCGTGGTCAGGTTGCATGGCAGTTTTGTAATTTAAGGGAACAGCATTATGACTCAGCCTATTTTTTCTTGAATTCATAAACTGCTCTTCGGAAAAATGCATGGCACACACAGTTCTTTCAGGTAATTGTTCTTCAGATAACGTGAAAAGCTGTGGATTGCCAAATTAATCAACCACAAATCGCGTCTTTCTTTTTCTATAGGAAAACGAAAAAAGCTTAAATCGCAGTCGGTTCTGCGATTTCGCTTACATTCAAAATATACGCACGAATTAACCATGATTAAGATTAAGCGTTCGAGTGATCAATTTCGGAAAAGTAAACGTCAAAAGAGTATACGACAACACTGAAGACAAACTTCAGCACAACTGAATGTGAATTTCCAGAAGAAATTCTTATAAGCTGTCCTGTTAATTAGCCTAAGGAATGGGACACGTCTTATCAGGAAAGCACATCAGTAAGGAACGATGCTAATGAAGAATTAATCGAAAGTAGGTAACGACCTATGACTATTGACTTATTTACGATAGAACTGACCGAAAAACCTATTTTCATAAAAAGTAAAACATTTGCCAAACTTTAATATTTGTGGAAAAAATATCAAATAAAAGTCACTAATAATAACTTTTGAGCATATGATTAAACTTTGAGTAGTTAGTAGCTTATTATTTCTTATTGCAGTATGTTTAGAACGTTTTCACTGCAAATTGTCTTTTGTTTTGTTACATAGCAACCAGAGCACACTATTCATTTGTTTTTACAACTAACACAGTCAAGGCACACTAGATTAAAAAGTGTTTTATAAAATATTTTAAAAGTTTGTGAAAATAAGTATGTGAAACCATACATGAATGAAAAGGGGAAAAAATAAGCTTTCCAATAATGCAAAATTTTGATATCCATTCCATTTAAAAAAATGTAAGTTTGGGCTGTACCTCGAAAATTACGAATCAGAAAAATATTAAAGTAGGCCTATTCTGTAGAGCCTACAATTCCCTACAAGCTCTTTTTTGAAAATTGAAATTATATGAAATAATAAAAAAGTTATGCATGGTTGAAAAAATCGACCAGTTTCAGTTTTTCGATTATAACAAGTAGGCTATGCGTTTTTTTCGGAAAAACAGAAGTGTCAATAAATTGGCCTTATAAATGTGCACCTTTTTCCCCATTTGACCGAAGTTGTATCTCTTACCGTTTCCGAGATGCCAATGGTGGCACCTCGAAAATTACTCCACTCTGTATAAAATCTTGTGTATATTTTGAGCGCAAAATCAAATTGCCAATTTCGCTCTTATACAAATAGCTGTTAAAATCATAACTCTGTAACTTCCTTGCAATCTGGCAACGCTGAGACGCGTTCTTGGGAAAAATGCGACAGGGATCTGTAAATGCGTCCCCGACAGTAGCCGTGAACGAGTTCATTAGTACTGGCGGCGGCTGCTTGAGGGCCAGGCAAGAACTGAGGAGCTTTTAAATAATACGCTAATAACCCATAAGGCTGTCTTTCTTCCCCTATCTATATTCTTTGGTAAAACCAAAGACTTTTACCATCGTTCTAGTTCTCTATATCATACTAATGATTTAACCGCTAGATGGCAATAAGGTTACAACTCACTGGTTATTTTATACCAGCTACTCCACAAAGCAAAAATGTAACTTGGCGATTTCACATTCTTTACGTTGAACATCTGTTCAACTTTTTTTAGAAAGGGAGGGGGGCTGTACCCCTGTTGCAAAAATTTAAATTAAAATGTAGTAGGTCGTGCTGGATTTTATGATATATGTTCATTCACTCCATTTATTGTAATCGCAAAAAAATCACCTTTCCAGATTTCTCCAGATCTTTACGTTTCAATGTCCGTAGATGACGAAGAAAAACAGGTTTTCCCAATTCCGTCTGTCTGTCTGTCTGTCTGTTGGCAGTATAACTCAAAAACTATTTGTCGGAGGAAGACAATATTTTGCATACATATTATATATCTACCTGTAATAAAACCAAGAACATTTCAAACAAATATATACAGGGTAAGCACTTTACAATTTTTTTAAATTTTATTTAACTTGGTAATAGATACAAGTAATTATTGGTACATAGTGCAATCTTTATTCTTACCAAAAATGGGAGCCAATAGATATAAAAGGACTGTTTTACGAAGGAAAAAGGAGGCAGAAATTAGCGCGTTATTAAATATAGCTGTGATGCAGGAACCCGAAAGGTCGGTGCTCCTTGGCGCAGGTAGAAATAGCCCGTTCCCTTGCGATATCCCACAAAACGTTGGGGCTGAATAAGAAAAAAATGATTTCTTAAGGTGCTCGCCTTGTATATATTTGACCGAAATTCTTTTGGTTTTGAGACAGGTAGACATATAATCCGCATGCAAAGTATAGTATTTCACAAACAAATAGTTTTTGAATTATACAGCTAACATACGGACACACAGACAGACGTACAGATAAACAGACAGACGGACAGACAAACAGACGGAATTACGAAAACATGTTTTTCATCGTCTAGAGTTCCTGAAACGTGAATATCTGAGGAAATCACGGAAGGTGATTTTTTCACGATTGCAATACTTCCCTCGCCTTTTAAACGAAGAATGTAAAAAAGCATATTTTGTTGAATTTTATCGGAGCACCGCAACGGTGTAAATACACATGTAACCATTGCTCCATCCTGTTGACGCCAAAAGTCTTACCTTCCAAGCCTATGCAATGTTGGTCTCAAAAAGAAAACTAGCATATGTACATAACGATTTGAGTTAACTGTGACTGTTTGATAACAAATTTACTTAAATCGCCTTACAGCTTCTTAGATACCAATTTAGGTGCAATTCCATGAATACTTTAAACTGCTTAGTTCGAGAACGTCGAAGGGCATGAAACATTTTCACACATGTCAGACGCTCACAGATTTCTGTTAATATTTTGCATTGATATGAGAAAATACTGATCTTTGAATAGAGTAAAATCATACTTATTTAAAAAAAATACATTTTACTCAAAAAACTGTTGATAACTTCCGGCTATGGTTCAAGCAAATTTCTGAGTAGCTCAGTCGCTTAAATTTTACCACGTAGAAGTGCAATCTACCATAGGGTTTGCATTGTCTTATATTTCCTGGATTGAATTTTCTCGTGCGAAATTGGTTACTGGACCACAAACATTAACAAACGTTTTCTACGTCAATCTCACTGATTGGGCACCTGACACGTACAAAGCCTACTTCAGCACATAGGAAGAATATACTTGATAGAGAAAGAAATGAAGTAAAACAATATTAGCATCTTGGGTCTCTTAGAAACTCGCTGGAGGGGAAAGGACTTTTTTAAACCTGGAGCAGAAAATACAGTGTAAATATTTTTTTGACCTGATAACAACAGTACAAACGGTGACGCTTTGATGGCGCCACCACGTCTACAACATGGCGCCAGACAGTACAACGCTGTCGATGATAGAAGTATCCTCACTACACCTTGCAGCCTGAATGTCGTACAAGTATATGCCTTACAGCGGACTCGATTGACCGCAATGAAGGGAAATTTTTATAGTATCCCACCGCGAAAATTTCTTAATGATTTAAACGCGTAAATTCGTGAAACAAAAATCAATGACCACATGAGAATATCGGGTCTTTTTGGATTTTCCGCAAAAAGTGAAACAGGAGAACATCTTTTCGATTTTGCATGCAACATCATTCGCGAAGAATATACAAGTGGAAATCATACGGATCTCGCGTGAATAAAATAGACTGACTCCAAAATATATCCGGGTGCTGACTGTGGTAGTGGCCACCATTTTCTAATAATATATTTTAGGTTGCATTTAAAAATATTTGTAGACAAACCAATCACATTATTAAACTGTGGGGATCAACTTTAGAAACTATTTCAAAACCAGTGTCAAAAAAGATTTCAGCTCACTAACTCTAAACACTGGCAACAATTCTGAAACCACTGAACTTAGAGACAAGAACCAACGAAACCTGGCATGTAATGGAAAGAAGGACAAGCTCAAGACCATGAAACATGACTCAGCCGAATACGCACGATTATTCAGACATCAAGCGCTATTGCCGTAGAGACAAAGAACTGTGCTAAAATAATATTTGTACAGAGACAGAGTGCTACTGCCACCGCACTGATTTACGTGAGTTGTTGCAAAGGTTCAAGTTTTGACTCTGGAATTTAAACCCAGGAATTGGTCCAGATGAGTACGGTAACATCATTTACAATGTTGACAAAATCCTAGATAGATGGAGAGATTATTGCGCATATCTTGTCAGTAGAAACGCAGTGGATGTTCAATCATCACGACAAGAATATGATCTGAGATTTGAATTTTTTTGACATTTTTTAGGTTGTGGACTCCATGAAAGTTTTGAATGATAATAACGCACCAGACATTGATTGCATATCTGGAGAACTTCTTCAAAGTTTGAACTGTTTGTAATAACATTTCGAAAAAAAGGTACCTTAATTATTGTTAGATGAGCGGTGTATATTTGTCTTCATTCTCATACACAAAAATCCTCCAACTACAGAAATCACCATACAATTTGTCTCATTTCTTATGCCACTAAAATAATTCTTCGAATGGTTAAACAACGCCTTAAACCATTTCTCGCGCCGTAGATATCCAGCGAGCAAGCTGGTTTTGTCAAAGAAAGAGGTTCTAAGGAATGAAGTTGAGGAAGCTTATCGAGAAAGGTAGAGAATGGTCGAGCAGCTCCGATAGCTAGTTGTTTAATAAATTATAAAAATACTTTTTGACTGTGGAGTTCTCCCTAACATTTAATATATCTTTTCAAAAGTCTGTGTGAAGATCACACAGTAGGAATCAGCAGAAATGCTCAACAATCAACGAAGTTCGCTAAGGGTATGTTTTACTTCTCGACCTATTTAACATCTATGGGGAAAGAATTTCTACAGTAGTCTTAGAGGACTGGGATGGTAGGGAGCTCCAACTTGCACTATGGAGACGATACCACTCTAGTTGAATTTTGTCTTCGAGAGTGTCGTTCAGCATAAATGGCTAATACATTGCCGTTGCATTCTTTATTATTTGCAACCGCTGTATATAATATATTGCAATGGTTTAATGCCCACACCAATTCCGCTTGGCGAACTAACGTGAAAATGAAGCAATTCAGAATGATCACAGAATTAATGGTTTGTTTACTTCAAAATAAACCCAGTATTTTACACTAATAAATGCACGATATGATTAGCAGTAACTATAATTTGATTGAGAAAGGTTAGCATTATATAAGGCAGAATCAAAAGGGTTAGGTTTAACGTTTTATTCATAATAGATGTTCGGAATGGCAAACGCAGCTTATTTTATGTAGCTGGCAGATTTGAGTTTGGCAACGTCAATACAATAATGTGAATTTAACATGATACCGACATAGTTTGTGGCATTACAAAAATTATATGAGCGTCATGAGTAAAAGTTCATGAAGCCAGAAAACGGCGGGTAAAGAATCGGTGCAAAGCAATGCAAGGAAGCAAAGACTGTAAAGTGCAAAATAAGACAACCTATTATAGAACACAGGCAATTGTGCAGTGCTAATTATAAACATGTGAAACAGTGCACTTAAAACTAATTATGAAAAAGCAGAAATTTGAAGTAAATATGTTACGATTGACAATTTCCAACAAAAAGACAGTTTAGTTCCTAGGTAAAAACATTATATCAAAACTTATTTCATAAAACAATTTTAAAACTTAGCTGCTAGAAAACGAGATATTCAATTGTTATAATGGAAAAAACAAGCATTGTAAAATTGTGCCGAGTGCAAGAGGTGCTCACGGAAAATTGTAAAATTTAAAAAAAAGGTTCCCTCAGCGAGTCGAAAAATAGTTTTTAATATACACCAATCTGGATAATGTAGTTGTACAAAGTGTCATCGAATTATCACACCCCAGGAAAAGGGCAGCAGATTTGCAAGAATTGACCAGGTGCGTTCTACAGTGAGGCCAGTTTTTCGGGCAAGTTTTAGAATAGTTGGAAGCATCGGCCAGCAAGTGTGTGCTGCATATTGGAGTATTCTTTATCGAGCCGTACATCTAGAGATTTGTACCAGGAAGCCGTCACCGAGTTTATAATTGCCGTGGCGTAGTTTGATTTTCTGATCCAGTCTACGAAGCTGCCTTTGCAAGGTAAATTTCATAGGGAAGCAGTTGAAGAAGGCCCACTAGCTACGGTTTCATCAAGAACAAACATTACACGAAAGGTTGAACGTGATTCTAGCTACTTAGATGCATCCAGGGTTTTATAATCGAGGTAGCGTCCTTTGATTGTGCGATTTAGACCAGAGACTTGGACCGTTTTTGCAAGAAGTTCAAAAATGCAGATCTCGGCGTGCCTTTTACGCGACTGAAACAAAACCTGGAATTTTGCCATTGTTGTTGTTTGAATTCAAATTACGCAGTTCTTATACGAGCAGATCATCTTTGTGTTTTCAGTCACTTTAAAGGTTAAAGCTGTCAGATACGAATTCAAGCAATTGCCATGCGAGTTAATCTGTCCTACTCAAAACTATTTCTAATACAAGTTGTTGAACCTACCCCTTTGAAAAGGAGTTTTTCTCGTGCTAGAACGGAGCTTCATTTGATTTGATTGCAAAAGAATAAAATAGAAAAAACAATAAACCATTTATTTTGCAAGTATTAATTATAACATCATTGTAATAAGCCTTGAGATTGACACAGGAATTCTTTTATTAAAACTATTTTATGGTAATTTATGGTGATTTGCTTTATTTATTTATTATATTATTACTAAAGCTTTTTTAGTAGGACTGTCATTACAATATGTTTATTGGGAATTCAATAAAATAAAAAATAATCAAAAACGGACAATTTCAATACAAGTTTCACATTGAAACATTGTCTTATTGTATTAACAGCTTTGCATTCAATAGAAGCCTGCAAGTAATTTTGCCTACAATTAACGACGTTGCCAGGAACATTTATAATTTAGAAAAACTTTAAGAATCCAGTAAATTATGTTCGATTTTTAAACTATTATATATACTTCTAATTTCGAAAGCGTCTTATGCTAAGAACCGAAAAAATAGTAGTTTAGTTTTTGTCTTATACGGTATACTATAAGATATGGTACTGCACTTACGGGTCCATGCTAATTTTTCTTTATGTTCAGGTTCACCTAAACTTTGAACAACCCTGTACTTTATTTTGTATTATTGTACTGATATAGCGAAAATTTTAATAGTCATTACTACTATTTGAGAATTAAGTTGTATACGAGTAGTACGAATGTTCTGCACATGTTGAGTTGCATTTGATTTACTTCTTATATAACATAGTTGTAATACTAATTTAGATTTAGTTTTATCATTGGAAATAGCAAATAGAAGCCTAATAGCTCAGTTGGTAAAGCGTTAAGCTTTCATTAAGAAAGTCCTCGGTTCGAAACCCATTGTGGGCCAATTTTTTGGCAGCCTTTGCGATCGGTATCGGGTTCGGTGAGACCATTCACAGCTGGGCACCAAATTAACTATGCTCTACTCACGACCACAGACCTAAGAGATAGAGTAACAAGATCAACACACCACCAAGACACTCACCTAACACAATAGTTGTTACGCAAGCTTAAAAGACGCGCTTCAACTTTCTAATCCGAAATCGGGGCAAGTTGAGTACTTTACCGCCAAACGCTAGCGTACAAAGAACCAGCTTCTACACTGATAGGTAAAAAGAGGTTACAGGTAATACATACAGACATACTATAGCAAGTAAAAATATATTAAGAACGTGTGACATCAGCTTGATGGTTCTCCAATCATTATACGTCTTGGAATGATATTTCTTGGAATTATAACGAAGATGGACACTAATTATTTTAACCTCTGCGACTTCATCGTCTATGAACTTCAGAAGTTACGCTTGTATATTCTCTGGGCCAATGACTTTACCCAATTTAGTTATATATCGTTATAATTATTTCACTTTTTATTTCCATCGTCTACAAGACGAAGGAAGTATTGTGATCTTGAAAAAATTATTATTTTCGGAGATTTCTTCAGGATCCCTAGACGATGAAAATGAATAGAGGCCTATAATAATATAAGACAATGCAAGATCATGTCACAAATTAACAACGCAATATTAGAAATGGGTTCTGATCTTATAATCAAAGCCTATGACTTGGAAAAGAACTTTACTGTACACACTAGTTGGAATCCGGACAAACTACCAACTCCAACAAATAAGAACAACTTTTTTTACATTGATGGATCTAAGTTTGAAGGGGGTACAGACTGCAGTGTGTGCAGTACCAGTCCCAGAACTAACGAAAAAGTCAGTCTAGGAAAGTTTTGTAATATCTTTCATGCTGAAGTATAAGCTCTTAACGTATGCGCAAACATCAGCATAGAAAAGAAACTGCTCAATCGAGACATACACATTTTCTCAGACAGTCAGGCAGCGCTTTCAGTACTTCATCGAGACTGGTCAAGGAATGCAAATCCAAACTTCAAACCTTGAGCCAAGGATATACAGTAAAATTATGTTGGATTCCCGGTCACCAAGGTATTGAAGGAAACGAAAAGGCGGACAAGCTTGCAAAAGAAGCAGCCCGTAATGCAATGACCGGTCCAGAACCTGGTCTAAGCATTCAGAAAAAACAAGCCCGTTCAGCCATTAATGAATGGGTCAATACCGCCATCAACTAAGGTGGAGAAACTACAATCAAGCAACACACTGCAAAAGATTGCTAAAAACTCCGAATCCACAAACCACCAACTCTGTTGAGACTGGATAGAACTCGAATCATGCAAGTAGTCAGTCTACTAACAGGCACTGAAGCATTCAGAGAATTTATGCACAGGATCAATATCTATAGAGATGAACCTGTAAGCAGACTATGCCAAGAGGATGATGAAACAGCCTATTATATCCTCTTTGAATGCCCAGCATTAGAGCTTAAAAGACACCAACTCGATTGGAGCCTTAACTCTATTGACAACCGCAAGCTAGTAGGCGACATTGCAAGTCTTGTAAAAGATACGGATGTCGGCCTGCTAACTTTGAAAACCCCTGAGAGTACAAAAAGCCCAAAGGGCTGACGTGCGCATGCCAGCAAAAGGCAGTCGTGGAACCTAAATCTAATCTAATCTAATCTAGCAGCCTTTAATTTACTCACGTCATTGGGGAAAGTCGCTCATAATGTCGATAAAGTACTGCCAAGAAAATTACAAATACCTTAACTAGAAAAGTTGGCCATCCAGGAGGAAAAATTGCAAGGGGTTGATGTCACTCAAATCTAGCTTTGGACAGTCGTAACAGATTCACGGTATAGCTTATTTTTAATGGCTTTGACGACTTATGAAAGGTTCGAGCTTAAGTAGTAAACCGCCATCCGCGTTGATAGTTCTTGATGCAGTTTCACTAATAATGAAACGTCTTTAAGCCTCGGTGAACAGAAATGCCTGGAGACTGGATCAGGATTCCGTTGCTTTGCGCTGGTTCTATCCCTAATTTTAAGCGCATAAATGAGACTGCATTTATGCTTTAAGCCAGCTTAGTCAATGGCACTTAAAGGGACGACAGTAAACCACCCCTGAGACGCAGCCTCACGTCTCGACAGTATTATGGCTTGGTATAGGGGTAGTGAATGAATCAAACATTAAATGCAGATTGGTTTTATTATAAAAATAAACGTGTATTTATACAAAACAAGAATGCTTAACGAAGTAACAATATCAAAGTTCAAATGTACAGTTTACTGGATAAAGCGTTTACAATTACAAAATAACAACGTAGCAATTCAGCGGTTTTATTTCCTGCTGGAGCGAAGGTCGCCCGTTGAACCTGCCGCTGTAGGTCGGTTTTGTGCATGAGGTGTAGATCTGCAGTTTTCCTGGTCTTTAACTCGTCTAATTGCGAAATAACACTGAATAATGTTCCGTAAATTTGGACTGAAATTTATATATGTTTAATCTAATTTAAACATATTAAATAAAGCAAAGACTGGTGATTGTGGCATTAAAAAATTTCTTGCTATTAAATCAGAATTGCATTTACAAACGTGCGACTGGATTTCGTAAATTTTAGAAAATAAAATTTATGCCTGTTTAATTCAAAATTAAACACCCGGGTTTATAGGAGAATTAGCCAATCTGCCAAAGCAAAGACCTAGAACCTACGTGTCCCACGTGCGTAATATTAATTAACGAAAAATCAGCTAGACTTAAATTTGTAATTTTTATTCGTATAAAAAGGCTAACTGCCAACGAACATCGTCGATACGAGACTGATCGCATGTAGTTTTAATAGCGGCTTGCGGAATTTTAATCAACCCCCAGGGCGAAGTTTTTCAGTCAAACATTTTTGTTCTTTTTCGGTCGCCGGCACACAAGTCCGGTATTTCTATCTGTAGGCGACTTGCACAATTACTTGAATTTTGGCCACCATGAGAGCTTGTAACCGCACGAAGCTTGTCTTTTACAAAAACACGTTTTATTTCTTTGACTATTGAGTAGCTAGTAATCGCTTTCGCCTTTAAACCTCGCTATAGCTCTAACTTCGCGTTTTGTAAGCTGTTTTTACTCTCGATGTGCTCTGTCGCTCTCATAGCATGGGCAATTTTGAAATTGGGACGACTTGGAGAGCAAGACGCTGACATGGCAAATTAATTCGGGAAAATTTGACCAACGTGTAAAAACTCGAATTTCTTAAATGCGATATAAAGCAACGCAGCGTCTAGATACACCGGAGACAGTTAATCGGGACGCTGGAGGTCAGAGAAAGTAAATAAAACGTTGCGCAGTTTTCCTTTAGCACAAATCACAACGGAAAAGCATCACACGTTGTCTTTGCAAATTATTTGGTGGCACACAGAAGCGTACTCGTATAATATGCTCGAAGATAAAAGTTTAAAATTGAAAATAACAAAATAACATAAAAAGGTTGATGATATTCATTAAGATATTGAGACTTTAGTGAATAATTTCCAGCCCTATTTTACCACAAAGAAGCGGGTTGCTGCTTTTAAAAAAGGTAAAGTTGTTAAACGCTAGGGGAGATATCAGATACGCATTTCTATATGCACCCAAATAAGTGGAGTCTGTGCATAGTGTAATAATAGAAAATTATCGAATTGGGCTCACAATACTTAACAGATGTCAGGAATATTGTCAAGATCATATGAATTCGTATTTAATGTTGTTCATTTGGAAACGTACATGCAAACAGTTTATGCGAAGTCAATTTTCCAGTATTATAAAAACTTGTTTACGCATTCAAGATAAAAAATAGCAAACACACTTTCTTACTTATTCTTCTTTCTTTTATCTACGGTGTCTGGACATTGAACCATAGTTTTCTTTAATATATAGCTAGTGTACAGGCCTATTGGATGGCCCCTTTAAATATCGTCTTCTCCCCGGAGTCCTTCCTAGCTCGTCATATTTTTTTTCTTTAATTTAATATAAGTTATAATTTTTACCTTTCTGCGTAGTTAATTTTTACCGATTAGAGTGATTATTTACTACTAATCAAGGTTCCTAGGTATTCATTCATGCTTATGTTCACTAAAGTTTTTACCCATTTCCATGTGTGCTTCTTCATCGTTATCTCTCTTTGTACTACGCGTGGTTCTGATTATTTTCATATTAATTGCCATGCTCTTCTTTTCTCAGTGTTTTTTCCTTATACTGGGACATTTGTGTTTTTATTTGTTATGTAAATTCATCTATTTTGTTCAGTTTCTTCTGTAATATACTTACACTCTTTAATTTTTATTCGAATTTTTTTATTTCACCATTTTGTGTTTAAGAGCTATGAATTTTCGTCCTGCTGTTCGTGTTACTCAGCTGTATTTAATAATAATAGTAATATTTACCTTCATACCGTTTTTTGTGAGTCCTTTAGTAATTCAAATTTGACTGTTCTGCAGTTCTTAGTACTTCTCTCGTCTGAAAGACGAAGAAAGTATTGTAATCGTAAAAAAATCTGTAAAGGGCTTTACAAGAAACTTTCCTCGCAAATGCGGCGCGCATGGATAGCTGTAAATTGTTGCCTGCGGTACTGCGGTGAGCGACGATTACTACACATTTTCGTTCGCTCTGACTGCGTTACGTGGTAAACATGTTTTTCGTCATTTAGGGCCGTGAAGATCTGAAGAAATCCCGGAATGTGATTTTTTCGCAATTATAATACTTCCTTCATCTTTTAGACTAGGGAACTAAAAGGTATTAACTTGTAAGAGACTATATTGTGAAAAGAAGTCGTTATTTGATCTTGCCCCGTGTCCGAGTTACAAAGTTGAAGCGCGGCTTTTGTGCTTGCGTAGCAACCATTGTGTAAGTTGTGTGTCTTGGTGATGTGTGGAAATTGTTACTCTGTTAGGTCTGTGGTTCTGAGAAGAGCACAGTTAATTTGGTGCCCAACTGTGAATGGTCCCACCGGACCCGATATCGATCGCTAAGACTGCAGAAAAATTTCGCAAAGCGTTGAACTCGAACCGAGGACTTGCTTAATGCAAGCTTAACATTCTACCAACTGCGCTATCCGGCTTCTTCTTTATTAGGTAGGTAATATTTGAAACGGAAATATGTGTCGTCAAATAACGGTTTATTACTAACATATATTCAATTCAGCATACGATATACTTTTCAAATATTCACATTAAAGATGGAAGTAATACCACTCTGTTTCTGAAGAAAGGGGTTCAAACTCTGTTTATTATTAAAAATAAAATTAATAACGTCATAGGGCATACTATTCGATTAATTAATATGATACTCAATCTTACGAATTCAAGCATGCTCTTATGTATGCGATTTTTCAGAAAGGAATATCGATATTTCTAGTAAAATAATACAGACCAGTTGATAGTAGTATGTACGAACATTACAATCTTTGATATGTTTGTTTTATAAGAACAGTTAATTTAATAGGTAAATTCTGGATGCTGGCAGCTTGTTTCATCAAAACAAGATGTCTTTCACTTTTAATTAAAAGTTTATTGTTTAATTACATTAACTACTGTATAGTTAATGTTTAACCTCAATCAATAATGATTGTTTAATACTTCACTTTTATCCATTTTGACGCCGTATACTTGCAATGTGGCTTTAATTAGTCACTTGCAAATTTTTTTATTAATTATTATAAACTTTCATGGAAGCCATTTTGTTATGACACATGTTAATAATTTCTGATGAAGCCATCTAAAGTGGCGAAACGTTAAATATTTTATCAACTTTACATGTATGACGTTTGGACCTTAAGGAACAACATATTTTTTATACTACAATATACTTTTTGGCTATCTATCTCCCACAACTTTATTAGAACAGGTAATAATAGCCTACGATAACTTGATGGGTAATTACAAACCTCCATTTGAAAAAGCAATGCAGAAATCATTAAGGGTCCATGCAAGTTACAACAAATTAATGACAATCTTTAGCAAATTAGGCTCTCTATAACCCGGCGTTCGCAAAAACGAGAGATTTATATCAGTTTTGATCTTGGAATTCGGTTTTCTTACCAAACACTTCTGTAAAAGCAATATAGGGTGTGGATTAGTACTTGTATATTCGATTATAGTTTTACTATTATTCAGATACAAAGCCGATTGAAGGATTATTAATAAAGTTAAAAGAGGCAAATTTTAAAATTAGTAGCACATATACAGAGTGTCTCAAAGAAGTGTGGAGCGTAAAGTGTGTTTTTTAAATGAAACAACCTGCACGACAAAATTATGGATTTATCATGCAATTTTTAGAAGACAGCTTCAATGGGATTGCGTATTTTTCTTCACTTTTTAGCAGACACTTTTTGTTATAAACTTATAATAGACAAAAATAAGCCCCGGCTCGTTATAAATGACTAAATTAACATTCAGTTTTTGTTGGAAAGGTCAGGGACATTTATATCTAATCTTGATTGTCTAGAGGGAACATTTTCAGCATTTATGTATGGTGGTTGAAATTTTCAAACGTTTGCTAAATGTTGATGTCCTTGTAATTCATGTAGACACTTCAAAGAATATCTACCGACCTCTTAACTTTGAGTACTTTAACCAAGAGATTAGGTTTGGGTTTCTGGAAATTATAACTATTAAATGCGAGATAAAGTAAAGTGTGAACTCGGTATTTTCTTAAAGTTGTATTTATATTACATATCTACCTTTTAAAGGTAGTACGTTTAGTATTATTTAAGTATTTTCAGGAACTAGTTGTTATTTCATGTTCGTAAGAGGTTTTTTGTTAAGTTTTAATCTGGTTTCAAATCTGTTATAAGTGTTAAGTTCGTGTAAAGTAACACAACTCTCTCTAAACGTTGAGTTTTATTCATCATTAGCTATTCCGAGTCTAAGATTAATCTTATTTTTTCTAATTTGGGAGTATCAGATAAATTCACAGTTACAAGAAGCTACAATTTTAAATACCTGAAGAATAATCTAAAAACTTCTAGCAAATACACATTAATCTTTAAAGTTCATATTTGGCTTAGGTCCGCTGATCAGATCTTCAGCCCCAATGGAAAAATTGGCAGAAACTGTGTTGTTTGCGAAAAATAATAATAAACTATATTCGCTAATTTTTAATTCAGAATTTGTTTTTCTTTTTCTTCCACACCCCTTAGTGAGTTTGCAAGATTTCTAACATTTCTTCCAGTGTCTGTCCATGAGGTTTTCCATCTCTGACTAGTCATACAGTCCTGTTGTAGTCAATCAATCTCTGTGTTTATTTCAACCACGTCGTCTCTGTCTGGACCACTTTACATTATATCCAGTATTTCATTGTTTTCTAATGCCTTTCTTACGTATTCTGTTTAAAGACAATATTTTTGCTTAGTTATTCTAACACGTGCTTCTATTCCATAGGTCATAACGAGTCTAGTACATATATGTATTATATATTCCCATTTCAGTTTGAATGATAAACTAAAGAATAAAAATATCTAAAATTAATATTAATTATAAAAGACAATTAATGGGAACTTAGAAGCAGTTGAGAGGAATTGAAAACAAATTAAAAAATGTATCAAGACTGCGGAAGAAACACAGGGATACACAAAAATAATACAAGACTACAAAAGTGGGATGGTAAATGTACACCAAAAATTTACAAGAAAATTAGCCAAGAAGGGGAATAATACACAGGCCAACTAGGGGGAAAGAGAAAAATGCGAAGAACTTAGAAGAAAGAACTTTCCATAACCCACTACAAGAAAAAGAGCGAGCTCACACAATGAAGAAAATTAGAAGAATTTATAAGTCTATTAGAAATACCAAACATCCTAGAGCAAATGTGGTTGAGTTTGCAAAAATGCAATGACTAAAGTGGGCAAGGCATGTTGGGTGTTGTCGAGTGTCCAATAAAATATATATGATCAAGCGTCCATGATAGGGAAAAGGCCAAGAAGACGATCAAAACAGAGATAGAGTGACAATGTGAAAGATGGTGTATACCAAATGCTTAAAACAAGAAACTAGAAGGTCGTAGTGTAACACAGAGAATAATGGAAGCGAAAGATCTGTGAAGTTCATGTTCACATAGGGCTGTAGCGCCACAAAGAAAAGAAGAATTTCGTATTCTGTTTAAATACTTTCGTTTCCATTCCATAGTTCACCACGAATCCATCCATGTCTTGTATATTCACACTTTATCTACAATGGCTAAATTCTTGTTTCTCTGGGTAATATATCTTAAACAGCTGAAAATGGCTGCGTTTCATAGCGTCTTATCAATGCACAAGTTAATGCCATTACTGGTTTAATGCTGTTGTCGTCTGTAGAAATATCATTAGTTTTTAGTTCTTTACAAATCTTCAAGCATTTAGTTTTCTTAGTGCATAGGGTACCTGCAATACTGTACCATATATCTGCATAATTTCTTAACGTCATGTTAATTACTTGTAACCTTTTATTTTCATCATGTGTTGACTTCATGATAACATCTAATTTGACAATATAACTCGTAGGTTGTTCTCCAGGTCTTCCTTCAAATATTGGCAACATGTCTGTTTGTATTCCAATATAATTACTTCTTTGACTACTGTTTAACATTTCCGTTCCATCTTGCATTATTTTCAATGTATCTTCTACCTCTTTAACCTTTGTTAAATGATTTACGTTTAACACATTAACTCTGCTTACGTTATTATTAATTTCTTCTTGCATTTCAGCTTAATTTTTATTTACCTTATCATCAATCAATTGTATTTGTTTATGCACATCTTTATTTTGACTTTGTATGTCCTTTAGTTTTCCATCTACCTCTTCGTTACTCTTTACTAACTTATCTTCCATAATTTTTGTTAAATTTTCCTCTAATTGTTTGTGTTCCTCCTGTCTTTCTGCTCGCACCTCATTCTTAAGTTCTTCTTTATAATTTCTTAATGTATCACTAATCTTATTTATTTGTGCTTGCAATTCTTGCTTATTCTGGAGTTGTACTTTATTAAAATCTTTTCTTAATTCCTTCATTGTCTCTTCCATCTTATCTGCTGGGTCTTTTTGTTCTTGTACCTTGTCTGCAGTGTTCTGAATTGCGTCTCGTAACCTACCTTCCCTTTCCTTTACTTCTTGCTTACTTTCCTCGGCAGTTCTTTCAATTGCTGCTTGCAACCTAGCTTCCCTTTCCTCAATTGACTGTTGCAATTCCTTTTTCAACTCTTCAGTAGTTTCCTTACTTTCCTCTGCAGTTCTTGCAATTGCTGCTTGTAACCTACCTTCCCTTTCCTGAGCATCCTTTCTCAACTCTGCTGCATTTTTCTTACTTTTCTAGGCCTTTTGTTCAATGTTCTCTGCATTTTTCTGTATTTGTAACAATATTGTTTGCAGCATCTTATTCATACCGTCATCTTTTATTGTCTGTTCCTCCTGCTGAATTCTGATCTGATGACCTTGTTGTATTTCCTCCACTTCAACTTCATTACCACTCTCTACCACTTCCATTTCTTCTTGTTCTACGTCTTTCTCCTCTTCAGTTTTCTTGCCTTTTCTTGTAACCCTTTTGTATGCCATACTTTAGTTTAATTTTTCAAATGTACCTACTTTTTATTACTAACCTTTATATTCAATTATAAATGTTTATATTTTATTTTCAAATTGACCCTTTATAATATTCTTTAGTTACTTTTATTGATTGTCCTATTCTATTTCTTTATTTTTCTGAAAAAGAAATTAATTATGATACGTATTTAAATTATGATTGTTTTATTACAATCTCGTTACTTAATTCACAATTGTTAATACCGAATTAACCATAAACTTGGTTTATCAGTTACAATTAAATCTCTTTATTTTTATTATGTCAATATCCCCACTTTACTGGCGACATGTGTTACAAATGTCAAGCAACATGGTTTTAAAAACCTCTCATTTGGACACCACATATTATATTCAGTAATGTCATAAACAAACTGACTAACAATCACTATAAGCCCCACGTTTTTGGGCCGCCAATATATTATGTAATGGCTATAATATAAGCTACACGTTGGACTATCCATATATTTTATGAAATGTAATGCACCACTTTAAACTAGCCCTTTATTAATGCAATCCCCTTTCTAATTAAATTATAATTCCTTTTTAAAATCAAGTCCTCTTATCTCAGGTGGTTCGCCAAATCAAGATCTCTATTAATTGAATTTTAATATTACAGTTAATGATATTTGCTGTCACACCAATTTTCAAAACTTATCAAGCCAGGTATTGACAATTGTATATTATCTTAACACACATATTAATCAATTCTCCTAAGTAAGTAATAAATCAAGTCTATTTGAACACCTTCTTGTACTAATTGTTATTTAATAACTTTTATTAACTCTTAACACAAACATTAATACTTTCTTTTGCTTTTTCTGCCAAACTCCAACCAACAACGGATCCCAATATCGTCAGACTGCAAAACTTACTGCTCACTCCTCAAACAGTGGCACCCAGGATGGCACATCCATCCAGAATATCACCCGAACTGCTTACAGAATCCAATCCTCCCTCCTTGGAAACGTCACCATCAAAGCATTCAACCTCTGGTAAGTTCCAATCTTATGAAGTTCCAAATCTAACCTTGTTCCTTTTTATAGCTATTCCGATGTCTACAGCAACACTTACCACTTATCCAAGTCAATTAGTTACTTGTAAGAATCTCCAATAGTATCTTGTATACTCTCCAATTCAAATAATATAACCTTCTGTATGTTTATCTCCAATTGACTGTACTTGTATAATCTCTTGATCGATTATGTACATCCATAAGTTCCAATTAATATTTTCATTTTATCTCACCAGGCAGATTTGTTGAAGACCCTTTTTAAATTTGTATTTACCAAAATAATACAAATTTAGGCATAACTTTCTAGTTTTATTTACAAAATGCTTTAATTCAGAAAATACATGTCTGTTTTTATGAGTTGCTTATATAACTAACTTAAACAAAATCTTCATTTATGTTAGATACAATTCTTATTGCACACTTATTTATTTTAAAAATCCTATTATAACATGCTATTAATTATTATCATTCTAAGAAATACATTGGTCAATTCTAACCTTGGCTTGAACTTTATCAAAATTTTCTGTAACCATTAAATTAGTATTCAATTAATATCAAAATCTCCTGTCTCATTGTCTCAATTAAATTGAGTTAACTAATAATGTTTAAAATTTAACACCCATCAAGATTTAATTATAGCAATCTTCCAAATTTATTCGTTTTAAATATTTCTTTATTGTATTTGATTACACTGCCTCATGTATCATAACAATATACATAGAGCAAGTTATAAGTGAATGCAAAGAAATCTGTCCAGGTATCATAGTGGGCGGTGAAAGAATACAAACTATACGTCTCGCGGATGACTTAGTGTTGTTACCCCACATTATAGAAATTTACAAAGATTGTTAGAATATATAGATGAGATATTTAAGAATACATACAAGATGGAAATTCATAAAAAGAAGACGGAAGTAATGATATACTCGAGGACAACAGAAAATTTAATGTAAAAGTTGACAAAGACACTCTCGAACAACTAACATCTTATCAATATTTAGGTAGCATCATAAGCAAAGACGGCAGAAGCAGAGAAGAAATTAAAATAAGAATTAGACAAGCTAAAGTCGCATTTAGTACTATAAATCCATTCTTCACATTCACTAATCTAAAATTATCTACAAGGACTAAATTAGCTAAGACTTGTATTTGGAGCACAATACTTTACAGATCGTCGACATGGACAATAGGAAAAAACACGAAAATTTGTTAGAAGCCTTCGAGATGTGTGTATGGAAAATGCTGAGAATTAACTAGTCAGAAAGAAATACAAACAAAGAAGTTCGAGGAACAATAGGACAAGAAAGACCACTAATAAACACATTAAGACAAAGAAGACAGACATGGATAGGATACATTTATAGAAATAATCCTTATATAATACAAACCATAGAAGAAACTAGAGCTTGAAAAAGACCCGTTGGAATACCCCGTCTTGAGTTCATGAAACAAGTCATCAAACATGCAGGTGCTTATAAGTATACAGCCTTAAAGAGAATGACTTGTGATCGACATAAGTGGAAAGCTGCCAACCAATCCAAGGATTGAAATACTAGAGATAGTGTGAAATAGTAGGTTTGTTACTATCATACGTATTAAATAATGCACAACACTACAGGCCGTGTTTACACAAAAATACCATGATTGCAATCAACTGTTTCTATTTGCGGGTTTTTGTAAACAAACTTCCCAGTACTTTTAATAGCGATATTATCACAGAAAACAATTACTTATTATGCCTATTACTTGTGTTTTTTAAAACTATTGACACAGCTTCAAACGGAAATCCATTTTGTTTAATAGTCATATCTGGTTACTGAACGCTGCCAAGCACCCAAGCAAAGAAATTCAAGCCGTACGTTTTAACATAGTGTAAAAGAGTCTCCGATTTTTTTGCTACATTACCTATAAATTTCTTCTCTCGTGTTTCCTTTGTGGTGATTAGTCTTCTAGCAGTAGCTACAAGTATTAATTCTGTAATAATGGTCTACTGTACATCAGATAATTGTAGTACAAAGCAAGGTAAGAGTAGCGTTGTTCAGATTTCCCAAAAATTTTGCAACAACGGGATTATTGGTCTAAATTTTGCAAAAGCAAGAATTGGACTCCAACGAATGCTTCACGGTTATGTGAGGTAAGTAGTTTTAAATAAAATTGTAAATACAATATTATTGCTTCTCATTTGTTGCAGCGTCACTTTGAAGTATCATGCTATCATGGATGTTAATAAGCGGCCACTTATGACCGATGTGATAAACTTGAACGGCGACAGCAGCAAACCAAAAAACTTCCATTGATGAATGCAAGTGGATAGAAGAAGTTCCTTGTACTTGGAATAAATAAAAACGCAAGTATAACGGGTAGAAGCAGCTCCACCCATTTCGGCGGCCCTGCAATACGAACTTCTGACTTTTTATTTCATTTGCACCAAGAAGACAGCAGCTATTTTGAGAGCTAGCTTATCTACTTGAACTTTTTTCGGTAAGTCGAGATGTGAGTTCCAAGATTGATATTACATAACCTATAAATTATTTCAGATTTCTAATTATTAATTAGACAAATAATTCGCCCAGCAAAATCAAACAACAAGACGGTTATCACCAACGAGCAGGTAAATCATGCTGTTATGGAAGTTAATAAGCGAAAACTTATGACTGATGTGATAAGCTTGAACGACGACAGCAGCAAACCAAAAAAACTTCATGCAGAAGCCATTGATGAATGCAAGTGGACAGAAGAAGTTCCTTGTACTTGGAATAAACGAAAACGCAAGTATAACGGGTAGAAGCAGTCCCACCCATTTCGGCGGCCCTGCAATAGATCTTATTACAAACAATGGTGATTAGCGTAGACAGCAAGTATTTGTCGGTAACAAGGGTAAAGCTTACAGAATCTAGATTGACTCTCAAGGTAGGCCATGAAAGTCGCTGTGATAATATTTGATTTCACTGAATTGGCAATATGTGGAAAGAAGTAATTGTCACACATACAAAGTTTGGTTATATTAAATGACAAGTAATCAGTATCGGTGGATAGAGGGATTTCGTTTGCGCAGTGACTAACGTCATATGACAGATTATCTGTGTTTTAAAGTGTGAAAATTACTGTTGCTGTTGATTTTGTTAATTCTGTTATTTGGTTATTGCTATTGTTATTGTCGCTATTTTTGTGTGTGTTGTTAATTTTGTTAAGAAATGCGCCATACCACAATGTTGAGTACGCCTCCGATTTATTGTGTCGTTTCGCTTAAATAATGTTAACAATTTAATGTCAATATGATAGATTTCAAAAGTGTTACCAATACAAAACTTCGAAATTACTAGATTCTAACATTAGTTCCAATTTTCACCGTGCTTCATCTAGAACCTGTAAGCTGCACCATATCGGTTTTTGCATACAATGTGTAGTCAATTCGTAATAAAATTGATGATTTACATATTTTCATTAACAGCTATGCTAATAAATTTTCTGTTATTTGTTTAGCCAAAAATCACTTAGCTGTTAATTAAACAATAAATTGTGATATTACGGTTTCTAGGAAAAAAGCTTGAATATGATTAGTTCATACCTAGATAACCGAACGCAATTCACATGCTGTAATGACCTCAAATCCACTGTGGAAAATATCCTTCAGCGAGTCCCGCACCGCTCAATATTTGGTAACGTGTTATTTTTAATTTTCATCAACGATCTGCACAATGGCTCACCAGAAGCCGACATAACGCTGTTTGCAGATGACACTACTGCAATAAAGTCAAATTCTAATCTAAGCGTTTTACTTAATGAGATGAAAGCAGCACAAAATGATTTATCAATTTGGTTTACTGCAAATGATCTGATCTTAAACCAGCAGAAAACACAGGTCATGGTCTTATCTCAACAAAAAATAAATGGTTTTACAGATCCTAATAGCATGAAATTCCTAGGGGTCTGCATGGATCCATTGCTTTCGTGGAATATGCATATCGATAATAATATATCGAAAAATATCTCGAAAAACTTATTTTTAATAAGACAACTAATTATTTGGTGCTGTTTCAAAATATTATGAGAAATAGCTTGCCATTCTCTAATTGCATCATTGCTGAGTTATGCTGTAATATGCTGGGGGCACTCGTCAAGCTCCTCACTTGTTTTTAAACTTCAACGTAAAGCTGTAAGGATCATTACATGTTTGTCCTACAGAAGTGATGTAAAAGCAAAATTTATTCAATTGCGTATTTTAACTTTCCCGTGTATCTACATTTATTACTGTTTACTCTATGTTAAAGGTAACATGCACATTTTTACTACCTACAAGGATGTTCATTCTTATAATACTAGGAATAATGTCAAAATTAGACCAAATTTTTATAGACTGAATGCGGATCGCAATGGCCTTAGCTATTATGGGGCTGTATTTTTTAACTGTCTGCCTGGCCACGTGAAGGAATTTTCAATGCCAAAGTTTAAAGTTATCCTAAAAACATTATTAGGAATAAATATATATAATTAAATGTGAACTGTATATATTGTATGTATTTGGTGTAGGATTTGCCATAGTAGACGTGTGTAAAATTTTTTTTGTATTTCACAAATAAAGTATAACTTTCTAATGCGCAAAATTTTAAATGCGGCATGCTCCGCGGGCTACAACTAGTATAGACATAGTTAGTGCAATATCTGACTACAAAAAATTTATCAGTTTAGTAAAGCCAAATCCCTGCCTCTGGGATAAAGCACATTCAGACTATATCGATATAAATTAAAAAACAGCAATGATAGGTCCATAACTGCACTGCACTGTTCTCGTAAGCGACTGAGGCCCCACGTATCCCATACAGTCACTACTTAACTCGCGTCTACAGATACCAATTCCACTTTGGCTCCCTGACTTTCGCATGCGCAATTACGTCTGTTAGGGGGTCGAGCATTGCCAGCTGAACTGAACGGCTATAAACGCTGTGAAGATTCATGCCGAGGCAGTGCAGCCAAGTTGATCAGGTCTTGCACCTCCCGCCTGACAACAAGGAAGACCGCAGGGTATCACTGGCAACGATCAGTGATATGCGATCCTAGCGATTGCATCCTTCTCGTGGTGGCCCCGTTGAGACTGAACCTTGCGGATCTAGACTGGGAAGTCGATAAACATCCCCCAAGCCCAGCTGTCGTGTCGTGGCTAAGGGTCTGTACTTGGGATAACGATGCCGGCAAAGACGAACCTCTGGTCACGTCATTGCCGTTATACCATACATGGATATCTCTGCTGTAGGCATGTATTACGGGAGATATCTGTGCTGGGGGTCTTGGCTTCACCGCCCGGACCAAGAGGAGAAAACCTCAATAAAAAAAAATCCTAAATCTCACGGCGGGGGACCAGGCTCAAGAGATGCATGGCTGTCTAGAAGATCAGCCTTTCTGGTTCCAAAATCCCCTTTTCGAATGTGTTATGCGACCCGTGCAAAGCAGAGCACCAGCAGGTGTAGGCGCAGGGGCTTATAATATGCGTCATCAACGGAGCCTTCTGGATACCAGGCGCCCTCCAGAAGTATTTAGCCAAACCTCTTACAGTTGAATTAAATACTCACTTGTATGGATTTAACAACTGCTTTTTCACAGGGTGAAGACGACACACTGATGGAGTCATCACCGCTTCCGATCACTGATGCTCAGACTTCGGTGACCGAGATAGAAATGGAACAGTGTGCCTCTACTGCAGAGTTGACAGTCCAGACTTCCAGTCAAGGACAGTCTTCCGAGCAGGAAAAGGCCGCAACCGGAGCGGACATAGCCGATAAACTAGGCAAAGTGTCCCTCAAAAAGGTCCAACTTACAGCCAAGGAACGCAGAGAACGCGCCAAGCGAGCCTGCGAAGCCAAGGGCATTAAGTACGACCCAAACTTTAAAAGAAAGCAGAAGATGGAGAAGAAGAGGGCAGCAGACCCAGCTTCGAAATCTGAAAAACCTGCAACCAACCAGGGACAAAAGAGGCAACGCTCTGACGAAGCCACTCCCTCCCCGGCAAACGCCAAAAAGAGGCCGAGGCAGAAAGTAGACAAGCCGACCTCACCAAAGGCAGGCACCAGCAAGCTTGATTTTGCTGAGGCAGCCACTACGGTGAAGATGGCCATCTACCCTGCTGCATATCCAGACGTCAAACTGACAAAGGAACAAGGTGACCTAGTCAGAGACAGTCTGATAAATCTCATCTTCCAGATGGAAGAAGAAGAGAACACACCTCTCTTTACCAGCCACTATCTCGAAGCTGGTACATACGTGGTTGCGTGCAAGGACGAACTCACAAAACACTGGTTAAGTGAGCAAGTACCTAAGCTGCAGCCGTGGACCAATGCCAAGCTGGAGGTAAAAGAGCGGGCAAAAGTTATTAACTCCGTCCGGGTAGTGTTCAACGTCCCCAAGTGGTACGACAAACAGAAACCCGAGGTTATTCTCCGTTTGATCGGAAAACAGAACAAACGGAAGGCAGATCTCCAAACCGATACCTGGAGAATACTCAACGTCACTCCACTAGAAGATGGCGGTAGAACGTTCGCAGCAATGATAGATGACAGGGCAAAACAAGCACTAACATCCATCAACTGTGTAGCGCACCTAGGCCTCAACAAGGTCACTTTCCTTATCCGCTCCAAGGATAGGAAAGAAGAACTTGAAAGTAGTGCAAATTAACCTCCACCACTGCAAAGCAGCCACTGCAAATCTAAGCAGAAAGCTGCTAGCAGATGACATCGATTTAGCACTGATCCAAGAGCCATGGATAGTTAAGGGACAAGTCCGTGGATTAGGGGGTGCTAAAGGTAAGCTTATTTATAATCATGCAAGTCCTAGAACATGCATACTTATAAGAAATAATCTAGACTGTTTACCACTAATGGAATTCTGTTCTAGAGACATAACCACAATTAAAATAAAATGGAATAACGATGAAGGTTGTGACCAAGCCATTATAAGCTCCGTCTACCTTCCATCCGATTCCAGGGACCCACCGCCTAGCGAGGAACTAGAGAACCTAGTATCATCTGCCTCCCAAGACGATCTAGACCTCATCCTAGGCTGCGACGCAAATTCGCACCACACCATTTGGGGCAGCTCCAACTGCAACATAAGAGGTGAGTCACTTTTAGAATTTATCTTAACTAACAATCTAGTAGTAGTCAATAAAGGTAACACTCCAACCTTTTATAACACTAATAGACATGAAGTTATAGATATTACCATAACCACAATGAGAATTAGTCAATCAGTGAATAAATGGCAAGTTTCAGACGAACCATCACTATCTGACCACAATTATATAGCCTTTGAACTGTCTCGACGGGAAGTAAGCCAAAGAGTTTACTACAACCCAAGAAAGACAGACTGGGACCTATATAAACAAAAACTACAAGAGAAGATAGAACACCTAAAGTTCAGATCTTCCAATAAAGTAGTTTTAGACTCGAATGCTGACCGGTTAAAAGAGGCCATGATTGACTCCTTTCAGAGTAGCTGTCCTCTAATAGACCCAAGTCAGCAAAGAGCAAAAAAACACACAAATTGGTGGAATAAAGACCTAGAAAAGACCAGACAAGAAGTCAGACGTCTGTTTAACAGGTCTAAAGCCACAAATAACTGGGAGAACTATCACAAGGCTCTCACAGACTATGGCAAAAAGATCAAGGCAGCTAAGATAGCAGCCTGGAAAAAGTTTTGCCAGGAGGTGGAGACCACGCGATCCACAGCTAGACTCCACAAAATCATCTCAAAGCAAGCCATGAACCCAGTAGGCACTCTTAAAAAAGAAAGCGGAGAATACACTACAACGGAAGAGGAGACTTTATCTCTTTTGATAAAAACTCACCTACCCGGAGCAGTGGAACAACCCACTCTGGCTGAACCCAATCATACCCCTAGGAGGGAAGACTGGGAAACAGCTAAGAGAATAGTCAGCAAAGAAAGGATTAGATGGGCAACTAGCCTCTTCAGTCCTTTCAAATCTGCTGGAAACGACGGCATACAACCCGTAATGCTGCAGAAAGGGATAGATATACTGCTGAACCCACTCAAAGACATGTTCCAAGCAAGTCTTGCCTTGGGTTACATTCCCCAATCCTGGAGAGTGACTAAAGTAGTATTTATCCCTAAGCCTGGTAAGAGCAGCTATGCAGAAGCTAAATCTTACAGACCTATCAGCCTAACGTCATTCCTCCTTAAAACGTTGGAAAGATTAGTAGACAGATACTGGAGGGAGGAAGCCCTAACTTCACTCCCGATTCACAAATATCAACATGCTTACCAAACAGGGAAATCATGTGAAACCGCCCTACACCAACTAGTGGGGAAAATTGAGAGAACCTTGGAGTACAAGGAGTACGCAGTCGGAGCATTTCTAGACATAGAAGGTGCCTTCGACAACACCTCCTACCACTCTATTGAAAGAGCAATGACAAACCATCAGATCGATAACACCACGATAAGATGGACTATGGCAATGCTCAACACCAGAGTTGTAAAAGTCAAGTTATTTGACAAGGAAAAGACAGTGCAGGCGACAAGGGGATGTCCACAGGGAGGAGTTCTTTCTCCACTCCTGTGGTGCCTCACAGTTGATGAACTGCTGATCCAACTCAATAACAAAGGCTACTACACTCAAGGATACGCTGATGACATTGTCATACTGATTCAAGGTAAATACCAAAGAACCGTAGACAATGTAATGAAATCAGCACTAAAGATAACCGAAGAGTGGTGTCTAGAGAATAATCTTAGAATTAATCCCAGCAAAGCCACTCTCGTCGCTTTCACTCGTAGAAAGAACATCACAAACAGAATGAACATAAAACTGTTTGAGACAAATGTCAACTGGGAGAACGAGGTTAAGTACTTAGGTCTAACCATCGATTCCAAACTAACTTGGAACTCCCACTTAGACAAAACAATCACCAGGTGCATACAAACATTAGTTATTGGAAAAAGAGCCATAGGTAGTACGTGGGGGCTCAAACCGGAACTGACCCTCTGGCTGTACAAAACCATGGTTCGACCAATAATTTCATATGGAATAATCGCCTGGTGGCCCAAAATAAAACAAGCAACTGCGATCCACAAAATCAGCAGAATACAATATCTAGCTAATCGGTGCATCACTGGAGCCTTTAAAGGCACCTCAGGACAAGCACTGAATGCTATTTTAAATCTGCCACCTCTGAACATCTTCTTGGAAGGTGAAGCCAGAATGGCAGCCTACAGATTACAAAGTACAGGTCACTGGATGACCACAGCTAATAATCTAGGACATGGCAAGATCATGTCACACATCAACAACCCAATATTAGAAATGGGTTCTGATCTTATAATCAAAGCCTATGACTTTGAAAAGAACTTTACTGTACACACAAGTTGGAATCCGGACCAACTACCAACTCCAACAAATAAGAACATCATTTTTTTACACTGATGGATCTAAGTTTGAAGGGGGTACAGGTTCCGGTGTGTACAGTACCAATCCTAGAACCAACGAAAAAGTCAGTCTAGGAAAGTTTTGTAACATATTTCAGGCTGAAGTACAAGCTATTAACGTATGCGCAAACATCAGCATAGAAAAGAAGCTGCTCAATCGAGACATACACATTCTCTCAGACAGTCAGGCAGCATTGAAAGCGTTAAACGCTTTCAGTACTTCATCGAGACTGGTCAAGGAATGCAAATCCAAACTTCAAACTTTAAGCCAGGGAAATACAGTAAAATTATGCTGGATCCCAGGTCACCAAGGTATTGAAGGAAACGAAAAGGCGGACAAGCTCGCAAAAGAAGCAGCCCGTAATGCAATGACCGGTCCAGAACCTGGTCTAAGCATTCAGAAAAACCAAGCCCGCTCAGCCATTAATGAATGGGTCAATACCGCACACCAACTAAGGTGGAGAAACTACAATCAAGCAACACACTGCAAAAGATTGCTAAAAACTCCGAATCCACATACCACCAAAACCCTGTTGAGACTGAACAGAACTCGAATCAAGCAAGTAGTCAGTCTACTAACAGGCACTGGAGCATTCAGAGAATTTATGCACAGGATCAATATCTATAGAGATATGCCAAGAGGATGATGAAACAGCCTATCATATCCTCTTTGAATGCCCAGCATTAGAGCGTAAAAGACACCAACTCGATTGGAGCCTTAACTCTATTGACAACCACAAGCTAGTAGGGGACATTGCAAGTCTAGTAAAAGACACCGATGTCGGCTTGCTAACTTGAAAACTCCCGACAGTACAAAAAGCCCTAAGGGCTGACGTGCGCATGCCAGCAAAAGGCAGTCGTGTAACCTAATCTAATCTAATCTAATCTACGTCTGTTATTGTTTCTAAAAGAAATAGACATAAGAGGTTATGTATGTACTTTAAAACTTTTGTTTATTAATTATTGTTTATATAATAATAATAATATTAATAAGTGTGTTTCGATGTGTTAAGACTAGATTTGTTAAATAAGATGGCAAATGAATGCACTGTCTGCAAAAAAGAATTTAGTAAACACTGTAATTTAAGAAGTCATGTAAAAAGATTTCATCCTGGTAAGTTATTTATCGTAAAATTATTTTATTGTAAAAAAATTCTGTCAAGTTGACATTATAAAAGTATATTTTTAATTTCTAGATGTACTAAATGACATTGCGCCAAATAAGACATTTAGATGTTCAGCTGTATGTAACAAGTGCTCGAAAACATTTTCAAAATACTCGAACCTAAAGAAACATGTGGTGAAATTACACCCTGGTAAGTTCTGTAACCAACTAATATTTTATAATCATCTAAATAATTGATTGTTAATGTGTAATTTAATTTTTTAGATGAAGTTAATCAGCTGACTTCGCCAAAGGTGTATTCCTATCAATGTAAAGAATGTCAAAAAAAAATTTCAAGTATTAAGCATTACAAATACCATCAAAATATACACTCACACGAAAGAAATTTTGATAAAAGACTTCGTCAACTGAAGTGCAGTTTATGTACTTATATTTGTGTGTCTAAATTAATTTTATATGATCACTTTTTTGAAAACCATAATATAAAAATTTTATCTAAAATATTACATTTTCCAAATGCAGATGAATTTAAACATTGGAGAAATAGTTTGGAACAGCAAACGCATTCTTTGTATATAAATGAACACGGTTCATATAAGACCTTAAATAGTGTTATAACTACTTATGTTTGCCAACGTTCAGGATATTACATTGCAAAGGGAACTGGTAAAAGGCATTTAAAAACTCAGGGCAGTAAAAAAATACACGGTTTATGTCCATCTGAAATACATGTTCAAGTCTTGGAAAATGGAGTTCATAAAGTAACTTTTATAGAGACCCACGTAGGACATGATAACACATTGGGACATTTAAACTTAACTGTTTCTCAAAGAATGGAAATCGCTGAAAAAATTGCTACTAAAGTGCCCTTTCAGCTATCCTGGATGATATTAGGGATTCTGTAACAAATGAGAAGTTAGAGAGAATTCATCTCTTAACTAAGAAAGACCTACATAATATAACAAAATCGTTTAATTTAAACAATGATTTTATGCGGCACACAAATGATGTAATAAGTGTGGAGTCATGGGTAAATGAAGTCCGTGAAAGTCAAACTGTTCTATACTATAAGCAACAAAATAAACAATGTGACCGTTACTCCTATTTGAAGAAAGAAGATTTTATTTTGATTATCATGCATCCTGGGCAACTGGAAATGTTGACGAAATTTTCAGATGATTGCATCTGTATAGACGGGACTCACGGCCTCAACGCATATAAATTTGAACTTACCACTCTACTAGTTTTGGATGATATGAGGGAAGGATTTCCCTGCTGTTTTATGTTCTCAAACAGATCTGATGAAGAAATTATGGTTATTTTTTTCAAAGAAATAAAAGAAAAATTGAACAGGCAAATTGGACCTAAGGTTTTTATGTCTGATATGGCCGAATACTATTATACAGCTTGGTTACAAGTAATGTCACCAACAAATCTTAGGTATATATACTTAAATCTATTTTTATTCCAATAAATTTATATTATTGATAACATTATAATTTTTTATTGTTATAAATTTATGTATTTCAGGCTTTTTTGTACATGGCATATTGATCGCGCATGGAGGAAGAATTTAAACAAGCTTCAAAATCAAGAGCAAAAAGTAAGTGTAAGTAGATTCTATAGGCGTTTATATACCAACGATTGCTATTTTTTAGACAAGTGTGTACCGACAATTACGTACTTTACTTCAAGAAAGAGATCCTGAAGTATTTTTTACTATGCTGCAAAATTTTGTTACACTGATGTTTTCATCTAATGAAACTATAGAATTTGGTCGCTATTTTAAACAGTATTACATGGATCGTGCCCCAGCATGGGCATATTGCTATCGCCTTGGTGCAGGCATTATACTAATATGCACATAGAGCGAATGCACCAAACAATCAAATATATTTATTTAGAAGGTAAAAATGTCCAGCGTCTTGACAAAACAATAAACATTCTGATGAAATTTGTTAAGGATAAATTATTTGAAAGGGTTATTACCATGAATAAAGGCAAAATTTCATCAAAAATGAAAGAACTAAGAAATAGACATAATAATAGCAAACATTTAAGTGTAAGTTCAGTTATGCAGTCTGAAATGGGTTGGCAGGTTCCCTCCTCTTCGACCAATGAAATATATCTAGTAGAAGAAAAAGATTTAAATTGTAGTTGCAAGTTAATCTGTTCCTTTTGTGATGCATGCCTACACTCATACTCATGTACTTGCTTAGATAATAGTATTCGTTGGAATATGTGCAAGCACATACATTTGGTTTGTCGATACAGAAAATCCGTTGATGGAAATCCTACTACAATAAAGACAAATGAAGGTAATACACTACTTACTCTTAAAAGACCTTTTTAAATAGCAAATCTTCAAAGAAATTTGTGCTATTTATTCCTGTAGATTATTTGTTGGTAACATTTTCCAATCTCAACTTTAGTCACTGTTAGCACATAATTATATAAAGGTGTTATATTACATTTTTTGTGATTGCGCGAATTTTAAGCTTAATATTTTTCTTATTATTTTGCAAAGAATGTTAACTCAGGTATTTTATTTTTCCTAGATGAAGAAAAAATTCTAGTAATAGATGAAAGCAAAAATGAATTTAATGAAGAACATCAACAACTTATTCAAGTTTTAAGCAAACAAAAACGAAATACAAATCAAGAGGAGTTAAATGCTGAAAAAGAAAAATTAAAAATAAACCATCTACAGCTAATAGAAAAAATAACAAGTTTTGAACAATTGGAGGCTTTCAAAAAGATTACGGCTCCTTTGGAACCAACTATGGTGGCCCTAGAAACAAAAATACACAAAAACGTAGTACTTGCTACATCAAGCAAAAAGATACCACATAATAAAACTATTGAAAAACAACGCCGTTTATTCTCAACAAGAAAAATTGTAAAGAAACATAGTTCAAAATTAAATAAGCCGACTTCTGAAGAGACAGATTTTACTGCTATGCAGCTCTTAAATGTAAATTTGCATTCATAGCTGTAGCTTTATTATATTTTAATAAAAAAGAAAGTTTATCCCTGTAGAGTTTTTTTATTATCTATCATCTTTTTTAATCCTAAAAATACAAAAATTACAAAAAAATCTCCAACTCAAATCATTGTGCCAATAATTACTTTCCAGTAATTTAAAATTAGCGCTAATTCAGGCGAAACGAATATGCGCATGCGAAAGTCAGGGAGCCAAAGTGGAATTGGTACCTGTAGACGCCAGTCACTACTTATCGCGATTCTGTATCCAGAATACTGTACCTTGCATACGGTATCCACATCTGAAAGTGGATTAGGATATATGAAATTTCAAGGTTATATGTCAACTGAACGCATCTATAAAATATCTGTAAAGGGATTTACGCAGAACTTCCCTCGTCGACATTGTGACACTAAATAATTTTAAAAGTCAAATTAAGTTAGGAGTACAAATATCTTCACGTTTCCAATCAATTAAATATATTTTCAAAAAACAATGTATTCCGCTGGGGTTTGAACCCGCCGCATCTGCGGCTCTGCAGAATGCTCGACCCTGGCCGAGGTTCCGCAGAGGATATAAGTCCGGCGGAATTCCATCTGCGCTACCGCGTCTCTTTGCGAAAAGTCCGGCGCGCGCGTCTCATTAAGAGCGCAGTGTAATGGTTGAAATATTTTTACTTTTTTGTAAGATTATTCTTTATCGGTTGAGTTTTATTTTCGGCAAATATAATGCCTGACCTATGTGAAAGTTACTACTTCCTTTTATTTCAAAATTAACACAAAAATAAACAAAATTTTATTTTTTAAGGTGCTCACCCTGTATATATTTGTATGAAATTGTACCGGTTTCATGCGAGGTAGATATAAAATATGTATACAAAATATGGTCTTCCTCCAACAAATAGTTTTTGAGCTATACTGTCAACAGACAAACAGACAGACAGACAGAGAGACGGACGGACAGACAGGCAGACAGACAAACAGACAGACAGACGAAATTGAGAAAACTTTTTTCGTCATCTAATGACCTTGAAACGTGAAGATCTGAAAAAAATCCGGAAGGTGATTTTTTCGTGATTACAATACTTCCTTCGTCTTTCAGACGAGGGAAGTAAAAAACACAATCTGTAAAAGGCTTTACCCAGAACTTCCCTCGTCGACATTGTACACTAAATAATTTTAAAAATGAATTAAGTTAGGAATAAAAATACCTTCACGTTTCTAATAAATTTTTAAATAAAAAAATCCGGTACTGGGGAGGGACTTGAATCGCGGCGCTTGCGACTGCGAACAAAGCGCGTTCACCAATTTCTAACGACGCTAGGGAGACCTATTGATATAGTTTCGTTTCAGCAAGCTTAACCTTTACGCTGTCGCCGGGTATGTTTTAAATTTCGTGTGCGAGTTGCGTTTCAACTACCTAAATCAGATAATGGAAAATTAATTATATTTTTTGCATCAATAAACCAATGCAGATAATTCTTTCACTAACAATTCTTTGATTCTTTCTGACACATTTCATACGCTGGATGTATACACTTATCTGTAATCGTTTCCACAATACTTCGATGCTAAAGTTTTTCCCTCAATTTCCCCGTACGCTTTATTTAAACAATTTCTGTAGCAGTTGTTAAAAGAAATTTTGAGAGTAATTTGATATCATCTGAATGTAGAAAGAATAAGGTTTCCACTAGTTTAAGAATCATTGAGAAATATTCAAAACTAAGCTTGTATACGCGATGTATGCATAAAATTCTTCTATTTTCAGCGTGACAGCCTCGCGAAAAGATTTGCGCATTATGCGGATCCCGGTAAGTAAGGAGTAAAAATATCTTCACGTTTTTAATAAATTAAATAAATTTTCAAATAAAAAAAAGGTACCGGTGATCGAATTCGAACGGCAGGCGAACCGCGTGTGCAGCCCCAACGTTTTCTGGGATTTTAAGGAACGGTGCAATTTCTACATGCACCACGAAGCATTAACTCATAGTAGTCCTGCTTCGCAGCTACATTAATAAATATTTACGTTGTGTTAGCGGACTTATTTGCGCCGCAAATTTAATGAAAGTGCATCATTTTTCGACGCACAAATGTGTGTTGTGCGTTGTGTGCGGGCGTCCGCCTGTTCGTCGATTTGCAGAGCGGCGCATTGTGCATTCTCTTTTTATTAGTAAGTTTTATATTTACATTTGTGGAAATAAAGAGTAATAACAGAAAATGGAATGTCATCCAGTAACGTCTTTCTTTATTATTATTGAATTTATTATTATTTTTTCGAATTAAATGGTGCATTATAATAAATACTATAGATTTATTTTTTACTAATAATGAGTAATAAAGCATGGTTAATTAATAATTACCTTATACAAGTTAGAAAGCTCATTCCTAACAATTAATTAAAATTAAAACAACGCGAACACATATATGCACTACCAACATGCGTCTACATCAGCACAACGTTGTGCCGCAAATCTCTTTGAAGTTCAAGTAAAAACCGACTTGGCGATGGATAGCGTGTGTCGTTCGTCACGAAAATATTTGTGTGAGTTTGCGTTCGGCGAACCGTCCACATCTACATTAATTTCAACGCACACGCACAAATTTGCGTCAAATGCAACGCACAACGTAAATATTTATTAATGTAGACGCGGCTTTAAGTAACTAGCTAATTTGTGCCCCGTTTTTGTATTGTAAACAATTTATTCTGTATCTATTGGCCTCCATTTGTGGTAAGAATAAAGCCTGCACTATGTACCAATTATTACGTCTATCTATTACTAAGTTGAATAAAAAATAAACAAAATTTTATTTTTTAAGGTGCTCACTCTGTATACATTTGTCTGAAATTTTACCGGTTTCATTCCAGGTATACACGGTTTTCATAGTCAGCACTATTGCTAACTTCGTTATTATTGGAGCTACAAGGTCAGTTAAGTACGCAAACTAGTAGTACTTTTTTCGCCAATTACGATGCTGAAAACGGAATCATAATCGAACATCGCATTAGCGAGTTATATAAAAACGTTCAATTTTTTCAAATGGGACACTCAGTATACAATATTCAAAATCGATAAGAAGTTGAATTCTGAACAAAAAGTGTCCTAGGACCTTTTCTCCTAATGTTAAAAATGACAAAGGTATTGATGATTTTTCAAATTCGTCAAGGTGGCTGTGTTAGTGGCAATTTTGCCTTACCATAAAATAGAAATTAAAAAGAATATCCATGAAGTAAAACAATATCGTTTATTTCAAATTATTCTATGAACTTATAAAAACAAAACTCAAATTAGATGCTCAAAAACATCATCCTCTTGCTCCAATCATTCTTGAGCCCGCTTGTAAACGCTTCTAGTGGCTCTGGCAATGACATAGCTCGCAAACGCGATGTTCGATTTTGATTCCGTTTTCACCATCGTAATCGGCGAAAAAAATACTACTAGTTTGCCTACTTAACTGACTTTGTAGCTCCAATAATAACGAGGTTACCAATAGTGCCGACTTAACTATGAAAACCTTATATATACATATAATGTGTATGCAAAATATCGTCTTCCTCCTACAAATATTTTTTGAGTTATACCGCCAACAGACAGACAGACAGACAGACCTGTTTTTCGTCATCTAGGGACCCTGAAACGTGAAGATCTGAAGAAATCTCGGAAAGTTATTTTTTCGTGATTACAATACTTCCTTGGGAAGTGTTAAAGGAATATCTAATTTTAGGTACGCCGATGACACGACTATCCTTGCATCATCAGAGGAGAAAATCACTTTTTTCTTCATGACTCAGAGCAGGCCATCACCATCATAGACGGATCCAGAGACATCCTAAGGGGGGTCAACTGATTTTTTGTAGATTGAACAGTAAACATGAATAATTTGCAAATTGCTTATTCAAATGCAAAAAGCCAGCCGCAGTCGCTTCCACAGTGACTTTGAGACACAGTCTCTAGAATGCATAGGATTGCCTGTAGTACACTGCTGCATTCGTTGAATGCATTACTGGGCGAGTTGCGGTTCTACCCGTACCGCATTCTGAGAAACATCGGACTGCCTACCATTCATCGCTTCTGCTTGGTATATATAGTTATATGTTCAGCAGAAACGTTTGCGAAAAATAAATGTTGGTAGTATTTTTAAGAAGAATCCAGCCATAGCACATAGTTTTAAAAAATACTCCTTAATACTAAGCAAATATCTAACCCTACTGTAGAAGGATTTTTTGAAATAGCCTGTTTTAAGTTATTTTAAACAAAGGTACTTTTATAACATCAGGGATTTCCAAATCACAAAGCGACTAAATAACATTGTAAGCATAGAGGACTCATCGACTGATTAACGTAACAATTCGGCAATTAACGGTTAAATACTAAATACCTAATTGCCAAAAGAAGTAGTGTACTAAACTAAATAAAGGTTTGGCTTTAGCATGTATTTTATCTAGTTTGTTAATTTGGCAACCGCTGTATACTATCGACAAGTATGGACCATTCAATTTGACTTTTATTAACTGCATTGCTTAAGATAACAGCAGTACAGCTACGAACCGCATACATCAAAATTAATAATTTGCAAACATAATAGCAAATGATAATTATTTCTCGATTAAAATATTCAACAAGGTGCAAAATTATAGAAACCGTGTATAATTTATATAGCATGGACGAATTTGCTTCCTCTTATTAACTGTAACAATTTATATTTTTCTCCTCTCATCACATGATCTAAATATTGCAGTTTTCGTCTTTTATTTGTGGTAATAATTTCCAGTGGACAGTTCATTCTATTTAATATTTCCGCATTTGTCTTAGTCTGTCTGTTTATCTGTCCGCTTGTCTGTGTCCGTATGTTAGCGGTATAGTCCAAATATTTTTGTTTGGGAAATACGATACTTTGCATGCCGATTATATGTCTACGTGGCTGGAAACCAAAAGAATTTCGGTTAAATATATACAAGGTGAACACCTTAAGAAATCATTTTTTGCTTATTTTTGCTTTAACTCAAGAACTATTACTTAAATAGAAGTAATATTGTTCGCTTAGCTTAGATTTTTACCCTTAACGAAAAAATACATATTTTGAACCCAACATAATATATACAGGGTGAACACTCTGCTTGAGCCCTGTCGTGAGCGTGTCGTTTATACTGCTGTCGTAAGCCCATAATCTAAGAGAGATTCCGTAGTCCAGTGTTAGAGGGCTGGGTAGCATCGCGGTCCGTGTCCATTATTGTCAAAAAGTCGTCAATAATGGAAAATAAAACGTTCAGGTAACATTAATGATACAACGTCCAAGGGGCCTGCCGGCAGGACAGTTTGTCCTGCCGGCAGGCCCTAAAATTGAATGTGTGATTTTATAAATGATGCGGTCCTTCTAGAAGTACAAAAATGTCACCAACGGAAAGTGCGTAAAATTTTACCTATCTCTTGCGCAGGTTTGAACTCGATTGTTCAAACCGCATAGAAATGATCGGATGATATTGGTTTGCGAGTAGTTTCTCTCCGTTAGCAGTGGCGTTCGGACGTTTGTTGCTCCGCTGCACAATAATGGTCACAAAAGTTAAGATAAATGATCGTGTATTCACGAAAGCTACGAATTTTGATGATGGCATCAACAATTGGAGTCTGTCTATGTTTGGATCGGGACATAAAACTGCATTCTGTTATGGTGTTGTGAAAAGTGTATCCGGAAACATTGCTTCTGTGATTTGGGAGATAGATAATCAGGAAATGCCAATAAACATCGAGTTGTTAAGAAAAGCCAAAGGTGAGTACGTAATGAATGGTAGACCGGAATTTTTGAACTTGTTGAGGGGTGGGGGAAAAGGGGGAGGGTTGGTTGAATAGTAACAATAATAAATAAGAAATTGATTAAAAATAAAAAAGCATGCTCACTTTTTTTTTTGGCTCACCGTGTACAGGGTTATTGGTTATTATGGGTTGGTTATTGGTTGGTTATGTTAGCTAATATTTTAATTTGACGCAATTGGTCCAAATGTAATCAATAATCCTGCACATATTGTAAAAAGCGCTGATGATGAAGTAAACCTTTCATTATTAATAATTCCAGGTAGTAAACGCTCGATTCAGGCAGTAGACGATAATAACGATTTTAACTCCAAGTCTATGTGTAAGGACAAAAAAAAGAGACAGGATGAATATAACGTTGCTGGACCAAGCAATGCAATCTCTTCTTGTTCGTCAATTGATGAAGGAAATGAATCCGGAAATGAACAGGAAAATGTAGCCGCAAATTCTTCTAGTTCGTCAAGTGACGAGGGAAGTGAAGCTGAGATTGAACTGGAGAATATAGCCGCAAATAGATACGAGGTTTTGGATGAGGTCACAGCCCACGAAACAGTTTGGAGCTTTGGTGTAGAGACCAGAATTAACAAATACTCTAACGGAAAACAAAAACCGAAATTAAATGTTGGAAATATCCAAAGTATGTCGGAATTGGATATGTGGTGTCTTTTTTTCCCAGTGGAAAATATCGAGAGTATCCTTGAGGCAATTAACATAAACATGGATCAAGAGGAAAAACGAAGGGTGGAAAAGGGAGAATTCTATAAAATGATTGGTTTGCTTTATGGGATGAGCACAAACATTCTTCATAGCCGAAGAGAATACTAGTCCACAAGCGAGGAAAATACAGTTTTTCCCGCACCTGCATTTGGTCGAAGATTCGGCATGGGTTACCACAGATTTGAGACAATTTTACGCAATTTGTCCTTTTCTGTGGAAAATAATGATAATCAAAATAGGTGGAAACCTATACAAGTTCTAATAGATATGTTGCATACCAAATGGAACGATATATTCATGCCTGGATACAAGTTATGCGTTGACGAGTCTATGTTCTCTTGGTACGGACGAGGAAATTACGACCCAAATGGCATGCCTGTTGTCATCAAGATTATTAGGAAACCTAAAGGAGTAGGCTGCGAGTGCAAGACTTTGGCAGATTCTCAAAGCAATATTATGATACGTCTCGAAATTAATGAAGGGAAAGTTAGCATGGCAACAAAAAAGTGGCAACAGGAGTTAGGTGCAGGTACTGCCACGACATTGCGATTAGCAGAACCTTGGTTTGGATCAGGAAAGATAATTGTGGGAGACTCATGGTTTGCCTCAGTAAAAACTACAGTTGAACTTGAAAAAAGAGGTCTGTATTTTATCGGTGTGGTGAAAACTGCTACAAAGCAGTTTCCGATAAAAGCTCTAAAAGAGAAATGCCCTGAAGATCGGGGTAGTGTGGTATTTGGAAAGGCAACAGTACAAAATACTGAGCTAATCTGTTCAGCTTGGCGTGACAAAAAGTTGCATACATTTGTCGGAAGTTGTGGTACCACTCTTCAAGGCATTCCAGCAAAAAAGCAAAGAACTGACGAAGCAGGAAGAAAATATACAATAGATGTTCCAAGAATTCATATGCTTGAAGAATATTTTGAGGGGGCCCCAGCAATCGATGTTCATAATCATATCCGGCAGTCCGGGATAGCACTAGAAGAGGTATGGAACACGCAGAATTGGAAACATCGTATGTATGCTTCACTACTAGGAATAGTCGAAACCAATGCTTATTTAGCATACAAATATTTTAAAGCTGACAGTAAAATATCACATGCGGATTTTACCAAAAACTTATCCTATCAGATGATTACAAAGGACTGGTCTAGTGGTACTCCAGGCAATAACATCCAAAGAAATGAAGGTGCTCAAAGGGAAAATGTAGAGGGTCGCACGTCACAAGGTCACCAACTTGTTGCGCTGAGTACTACCACCGGTAAACAAAGACTTCAAAGGAAATGTATTGTATGTAGGAGAATTCGGCGTAAACAGCAAAAAGCAAGTTACTTTTGTAATTGTTGTGGAGAACGCGCAGTTCTTTGTGCACCAACAACAGGTCGCGATTGTTATGCGTATCATATTCTACATGGGATTCCCACATAAATTATAGATTAAGTTTGTTTCTTGTTATTACCTTTTATGTTTCTTGTTTTTACGTTTGTACTGAATGGAACACAAGTTTATTTTTATATCACAGAAAAAGAATAAATATTGTTTATTTTATAGTAAAAGCGCATTTATTTCCTAAAACCTACAAAAAAGAACCCTATCCAAAAAAACATTAGACTACGCCACTAGAAAAAGGAGATGTACTGCCCGAAGCTAAAAAGTCCTGCCTGAAGGACAGAACACATTAGAAATCAAAGGCCTGCCAGCAGGACAAAGTGGCCGGTACAACTGTCCTTCTGGAAGCTCCTTCCGGCAGGACAGTTGTTTGGACGTTCTATCATTAAGTATTGCATTCACCCCAAAAATTCCAAATTAAGTTTTCAACAAAATCTGCACGTTTTAGAGTCCCCCAAACTTAAAAAACCTGTTTTTGTTCATTGGTCTGTCTATCAAACTGTGTGTCGGTGTGCACTGTGATTATCAAATTTATAAATAAAACTAAGTTTGTCCCACCTGTTTCAAATTTTATTTAGAACCTAAATGTACATTTCTGCTTTGGGCTATAAATAACATTTAATACAAGTAAGACAAACTTATTTGTACTTATACATAGAATTAAGTTCATTTATTTATTGAAAAACATATTTTCAAAACTAGTACGGTTTTGAAAGGGTGCAGTAAAAATATAATATATAATATGGTTTATTGATATATAATCAAAAGGTGAGTGGTCAGGAAGACCTTGTTCTTCCCTCCGCACTGTAAAATTTACAAAAATATTATATGTATAAATGATTGAATTAGGTGCGAAAAACTATTTACAATTAATAATCGAAAATGAGTTACTGTTGATAATAACTAATAACACAAGAAAAAATAAAAAACTAACGAAGAAAACCATCTGAGACCAATCACATAAACGTTAACCGTCCATAATAAGCTGTTTAAATATTCTTTTAAATAATTAAGAAGTAACTAACATTAACTCAAAAATTTTAATACTATTCCAAAACTTTGCGAAATCACAACTAAAAGACCGTTTAAAAAACGTAGAGCTGAAGGAGGGTATTGACACCAAACCTCGGTTTCGTAAATTTAGATGAACATCTGTACGAAAACTGATTTTATTATATAAATGTGGAGGTGTCCGTTTATACAGAACTTTGTGACAGAAATACGCCCTATGCAACAGCCTTCTTCTACTCATATTCATTCAAACGGCCTCAAGTAACTTATGCGATAGATGGTCGTATTTTCTAATGCCAAAAATTAAGCAAAGACAAGAGCTCTGTACTCTCTGGATTCTCATGGCATCATGTGAATCCAGACACAGGCCATACACAGTGTCGCAATAATTAAATTGTTACAGAACCAGGGTCGCAGAAATTGTTTTTAATTTAGTATTTAAACATAACAGCTAGAGTATAAAATCTTTAATTGATAAAAAGCTCGACATATGAGCCTATCGACATAAGTTTTAAATCGCATCTTGGCGTCCATGTAAAGACCAAAGTTTTTTACACAGTCTTGTATTTGCAGAATATTATTACCAAGTTTAATAACTGTATTTTTCTGAGCTCTCTTTCTTAAATTAGCTTTGCCGACTTAGCGGGGTTAATTTTAAGCTAATGTTTGTTGGATATATCTATTAGGTTATTTAAATCATTATTAATCTGAGTTACTGCAATATCCATTTGACTAGGTGAGAAAGAATAATAAATTTGAGTGTCGTCCGCATAAAGGCGATAATTGCAATTTATATCGCCGTGTAAAAGTTACATGTACATATAGTATACAAAACGGTCCTAGAATAGATCCCTGTGGAACACCCCTATCAAGAGTTAAGGCATCAGACACAGCGCCCTCCAAAACAAATCTTTGGCTTCTGTTATTCAAAAAATTAGATATAAGATCAACATCACCAGCTTCAAAACCTATGAAACATAGTATGGCCTTAAGTGTATCATGGTTAAGCATGTTAAAGACCTTGGAATAATCAAGTAAAACTAGAACAGTGATATTATGTCGATCAGTAGCAGTTATAATATTATCAATTATATGTGCTAACGCTGTGGTACAGCTAAAGCCAGGTCGGAATCCAGACTGTGTATTTGGTATAATATTATATTTATCTACATTTAATCTAATCTGAGATTCAATGATTTTCTCCAAGACCTTTAACAACACAGGCAAACTGCTGATTGGCCTCAGATCCTTATAATCATTTGGGTTTTTTATTTTTGGAAGTGCAGTGACAGCGCTTCTTTCCAGGACATTGGAGAAACTGAGTTATTAAGGCAATAATTATTGCGTGTAATATATGGTAGCAGAAAGAGACAGCACAACTTTATAAGTTCAATATTCAATTTGTCGCAACCAAAAGATTTAGATTTAATACCACTATTAATAATTTTAGTAATAGTAACTTCTGTGACCTCAGAAAATTTAAATGTAACAGATACGTTTTTATGGAAGTTATTATGGTAGCACTTGATTAAATCATTTTTATCGTTTGCATTACCATCACAAGATTTAACAAAATGCTCATTAATTTTATTGACATCCCGGAGGTGTTCTGGAATAAGGGCATTTTTAGAGAACTTATAAACATTCATTTTCGTAAATTACTCCATACATTTCTGGGACTTTTATCATTTAACCTAAATTCTAAAAATGCTTTTTTCTCTGATTTGATTGCTGAATTAGTAAGGTTAGGCAATGATTAATAATAATTCCAATGAGCCGGTCGTTTAGTAGTTTTGAATTTGCGTAAGGCCTTATTTCTTAAGTATATCATTAATTTAATGTTAACTGTTAGCCACGGCGCATAGGGTTTTTAGAATGTAAAAGTTTTCATATGAGCGTGAAAATCAAATAATTGCAACACACTTTTATTTAAAAACTCCAATTTACTATCAATATTTGTCATATTGAAAATATCATCCCAAGAAACGAAACACAGATCTTGGTGAAATGCCTCGAAATTAAATTTTTAAAGCCACGGAGGGTTTTAACAATGTCGGATTTATAAGAGTGCCCTACATAAAATCGACAAGAGCCCAAGTTGTGATCGGTGAGATGATGCATATCGACAACCTCACACTCCAGGATATCATTATTGGCATAATTAGATCAATAAGAGTAGCAGTAGCTGATGTAATACGTGTAGGTTTATCAATTATTTGTTGATATTTAAATAATTACTATTATCTAAATAGTTAATATTAAAATCGCCAAGGCAAAATAGTTTGTCTGATATGGTTAACGTATCAGCTAGTGTTGATTCCAGTGAAGTTAAAAACAGAGACTGTGATGCTTTCTGCGCACGATAAATTACCCCTACAACTAAAATTTTCTTATCTGAGTAAATTCTTACATACAGTTGTTCTATGTGGTGCAGCACCTCCATCTTTATACAAGAAAACCTTATATTATTTTTAATGTACAATGCAACACCTCCTGCCCTGGTTTCTCTATCAATTCGCAAGATGTAATTGTATAAATAAATAGCATTATCCGGAATATTTGGTTTCAGCCAGGTTTCCGTTAAAGAAATTACATCATAGCAAGCATCCACAATTAAGTTGTTGAAATCTGGAAAAATAAGAATTAGAGATCTGATCAGTGGCGTAACTATCATATGTGCAGGGGGTGCGAAGAACCTCGGCGCCGAATCTATATAGGCGCCGCGGTAGCGGAGTTTTTAGTGAAAATAAAAGTTTTCCTAGAATAGTGGTTCAAAGCGGCAACAGACTATAATACGTGAGCCCCACTGGGCTCTTTTGAGTGCGCAGTCTTTTCTCCTTTTGAGTAGATTAGAAGTTTCAGCTCTAGTGTGTGTTTGTGATTCTTAGATTTCATAGTGCATAGTACTAACATACCATAAATTCAAAGTTTTAAACCGCAAATTTCTGACGATTGCCTCAGATACAGAGGTCATAGAGAGTGCCAAATTACCTCCAACTACGTATGAAACTGATCTCGATCTTTTGTACAATTTCGATCTTCGTATGCAACTAGTAGGTATTAAATCTTACTTATCAGTGAAGGAGGTGGGAGAAAAATATCTGTCTAATCACACATCATTGGCTAGCTTTCCAGATTTGTATACAGCTTATATCCAATTTTTTACATCCGGCACTACAGCCTCCACTGATAGATCTTTTTCTAAATTAAAAAACTTTTTGCTAAGTAAGATGAGCCAGATACGCCTAAAGAGTTTTGCATTACGGAGTAACGAGAAAGTAAGAGCCAGTACTCTTGGTTTTAATTCACTGATAGATATGTGTGATAAAGTGCTATACCTACATATTTATATATCTACTTATATATTTTATTTTTCTTGTGAATTATTTAAATTTGTATTCCTTTTACGTGGTGTTTGTTTTTGTATTTTCATATCTATTTTTATGTTTCATGTTATATTTTGCGAGTGTTTGATGTAATGGTAAAACCCGTTCTACTTTATGGGTCGGAATAGTGGACGGTTACAGAACTGGTAAAGCAAAAATTGCAGGTGTTTGGTGACCAGTCATTATTTCGAACAAATATCTTTGGGACCAAACAAATCAGGTGGACATTAATATAGAAATTAGGAGAAGAAAATATGGATGGTTAGGGCATAGGTTGAGAAAAAATGAAACTGTAATGTGCAGAAAAGTTTTGATTGGAACCTTTAGGGTTTCAGAAACAGAGGACGCCCACGAAAAACGTGGTGAAGAACTGTAAAACAAGAGACAAAAAAGACTATGGCACAACTGAGCCAAATAGCAAAGAAAAATGACAACTAGAGAGAATATACGAATGCCCTTTGTCCCAATAGAGAATAATATGGGATTATAATAATAATATTATGTTATATTTAATAAAAGATTGAAACATCTAAATGTGTTTTATTTTGCAGTAAGTAACCTTTCATGTTAAGAAAAGAGCTTATTAATTTTCTTTTAAATTTAAAGTGTTGCATGACCAAAAATTACCCCCCACCCCGCTTTTTTCTGAAACTTGTTATCTACAGCGGCTATAATTTATTCTTGCACACCGGCGCCAAATCGTCTTGTTACGCCACTGGATCTGATATTAACATGGGCAAGGTTAAGTGATTTAGGTCTCATCTGAATGTCTTCCTAACCTAAAGTAGAATTAATATTATAATAATTAATAACTTAAATTGAATAAAAAATTTTATAACATGTTAATCCTTCAAACTAAATAAAATACAAGTACACTGGTGTCACGCTTGACAACTATTTATTTTACCGATTTTTGCAGTTTATATTCTGCCTCAACTATTAATTTAGACAAATCATTAGCAGTTTTGATTCTACGTTTTTTTGTATCGGTCTTGATCCACATCATACCATCACGAGTCCAAACGTTCGTTTTTTTTTAATTTTTAATGTACCTCTCTGTACACCGCAAGTCTGGTTGTTGTCAGATCCTCCGTGATGGTTATACCTGTCGCCTTCAGCATCTGTTTTCTGGTGAATACCTTATTGCGGTCAGGATAACTAATAAATTTTACAATAATATGACGACCAGTTTCTTTATCTCCGCCTATACGATGCGATCGATCAATGCAGTTAACATCCAAATCCAATTTTAATTTTGGCTTGTACAACGCAACCACAATTTCTTCGGTATCTTCATCTTTTTGATAAAGTACGCCAAAAATGCTCAGATTATTACGCCTGCTGTATTGTTGAAGATCGCAGACTTTAAGTGTTAAGTTTTTATTGGTTTTAATTAGTTCTTCATTCTGTTGACTTAAGATATCCGCTTTTTGTTGTAAATCCTTTAGTAATGAACGTTGGTCGTTAAACATTTTTTGCAGGTTGGTTTCAACAATTTTACTAACACGTTGTTGGTTCTACGTGCCCTTTGATAAACAGATATTGCGTTAACCCCCTTCCTTCTCGACCATTGCCTCTGATAATATCTGTAAGAAATATGCAATTTACAATGTTTCTTAGATCAAAAATAACCTAAGAAAGTTACCTCATTAATATTTCAAAATCGTTGGACAGATTTTTTTCTTCGCAGAAAACTATTTACATAATTGACTCCATTCTCGATTCTCTCTAATGGTAATAGAGCAAGCGCAATTATAAATTTCGGTGCCTTTTTTGCATCAGTATTTTCTGAAATTAACCGCCGCATACCTAGCACTTTGGCTTGTCGAAGAATAGTCTGCATATGAGGAAATTATTTGCAAAACTCGCACTATGCTTTGAAGTAAATGTTCAGCAAATGAAAAACTGTTCACAACACAACTAATGCATTTTCTTAGTTGTTTTTTTACTGGTAGCTCTGTAGGAACAGAAAAACAAAACTGCTAATTAGAAACCTAAAACTCTAACCATTTTACAAAAAAAAAGTGCATAGAGACAGTTTTGCAAATAAAACGCAAAAATAATATGTCATCTGAGTTATCCATCTTATTAATCAACCATGTATTAAAAAATTGTGTGAAAACAAATTTTAATTAAGTTTATTTAATTGTATAGAAAACAAAAGAATTTTTTTTTCCTAAAAAAAATAAATGTAGCAAAAAACAAGACAAAATAGGAATACAAAATTTTCACACAGTCTGATTTTGGCATCTCTCCAAAATATCATCATCTTTGAGTGCAGCGGCAGGATTTGAGAGGTGACTTTTACAAAAAGTCAGTTGTGGAGGATTCTTCCAATCCTTCCCATAATGTTGAACCAGCAGCTTATCAATACTACTTTTGTCACCTTTCAATTTATTGCCTAATGGTGTCCCTTTGGGCGACAGCGAGGAAACTGTGCAATTTTTTTGCAAATGCCTTTAGGATGTCCATTACCACTGCGGTAATTGGTTTCACCTTGCACTAGAACACTGCTGGTATTCCTGATGAAAATGAAACGTTTTGCCTTATTGAACTTAAAATGCCATGATGAGGGATTCTTCACTACTCTTTTGATCTCTGCGCTCCAGTCGAATACTCTCCAGTCAACACCCAACTTTCGAACAATAGCATGTTTCTTAATTAAATCACCATTTTGATCAGGTTCCACAATTATTGGTGTTTTGCTTATGTCCTTTTCAGTCAAACCAAAAACCAGGTGAGAGGAAATGAAGGAATGTCGAACCATCGGGAAGGTGAGTTCTAGACAATTAATGTTTTTTGGCGACTCTTCTTGAAGCCAGTGGGCCAGCATTGCCATTATTGGTATTCTTGTTTTGGTCGCCACACCCGTCAGCAAATACAAATTTATTTTTGTTACAGAGGTTTCTAAATTGAAGTTAATCATAACACCTCGAAAAGCTGATGCTATAGCATTACAATTTTTCGGGGATTGAATTTCGGTCCATAAGTATGAAAATACATTTGTGGGTTCTAACTTAGTCTTGGAGCTACCACATATGACTGTAACATTGTGGTAATTTATTTGCTGGCTGAAGTAGGCAGATTAGTCAGGCAAGCGTGGTAAGGCCAGATTTATTTGGTAATCAAAAGAAAAGGTGACTGTTTCTGGTTTAGTGTATTTAAGTGATTTGAAAAAGACTTTTGCCTTCATGACTTGGAGGCGATGTTCCACAATTAAGGGGGCTTAGGATAGGGGTTAGGCAACACACCACGCTAACCAAAATATCCGCAAAATTAAAAATCTTTTGGCCAAGATAACGTTTACAAACATTAATTTAAAAAGCAGCTCGCTAGTTTGTTATAATTTTAGAATGTAGGGAAGTACATGAATTTGGTTATTTTTTTTATATAAAATTTGTTTTTGTATATAGGCTAAGGAGCCGCGTGGCGCAGTTGGGTAAGTGCCAGACTTACATTAAAGTCCTCGGTTCGGATCCCGCGGGGGTCGGAATTTTTCCGCCTTGGCGATTAGAATCGGGCTCGGTGAGACCATTCACAGTTGGGCACCAAATTAACTGTGCTCTACTCAGAACCACAGACCTAAGAGATAGAGTAACAAGGTCAATACATCACCAATACACACATCGCATACAATGGTTGCTGCGCAAGTACCAAAGGCGCGATCCAACTCTGTATCTCGAATCAGGGGGAAAGTTGATCATTGTACCGCCAGATGCCAGCGCATAAAGCACCAGTCTCGACACTGCTAGGTAAGTAAGGTTACAGATAATACATACATACATATAGGCTAATTTATATGGGACCTGGACATATCGCCGAATGGACAAAACGCCGAATCGTATTTTAATGCCCAAAACGCCGAATCGTGCCCAAATCGCCGAATTCGTTTGAGTGGACAAATCGCCGAAAATGCCCAAAACGCCGAATGCTGTCGGTGGACATATCGCCGAAAATGGACAAATCGCCGAATTAGTTGGCGTGGACAAAACGCCGAAAATGCCCAAAACGCCGAATTCTCTCGGTGGACATATCGCCGAAAATGGACAAATCGCCGAATTAGTTATCGTGGACAAAACGCCGAAAATGCCCAAAACGCCGAATTCTGTCCGTGGACATATCGCCGAAAATGGACAAATCGCCGAACCGTGTAAAATGACCCCAGATGGATCGGAAAGTTGGCATAGCTCGATTTTGTTCAAAACCCCCGTTTGTGTCGGTGGACATATCGCCGAAAATGGACAAATCGCCGAATTAGTTAGCGTGGACAAAACGCCGAAAATGCCCAAAACGCCGAATGTTGTCGGTGGACACAACGCCGAAAATGGACAAATCGCCGAATTAGTTAGCGTGGACAAAACGCCGAAAATGCCCAAAACGCCGAATGCTGCCGGTGGACACATCGCCGAAAATGAACAAATCGCAGAATTAGTTACCGTGGACAAAACGCCGAAAATGCCCAAAACGCCGAATTCTGTCGGTGGACATATCGCCGAAAATGGACAAATCGCCGAATTAGTTACCGTGGACAAAACGCCGAAAATGCCCAAAACGCCGAATTCTGTCGGTGGACATATCGCCGAAAATGGACAAATCGCCGAATTAGTTAGCCTGGACAAAACGCCGAATCCTGTGAGTGGACATATCGCCGAAAATGTCCAAAACGTCGAATTAGTGGGCGTGTACCAAACGTCAAAGATGTCGAAATCACCAATTCCTGTTAGTGGGTATGGTACAAATTAAGAATGCAGAATATTTTACGGCCAAACAAATAGCGAGAATTGTTTTCAAGTTGTTATTTCTAAGTTACAACAATAATAAATTCAACTAGCAATTGCAGCCAGCATAAACAACACCTGTAAACTAATAGTTGCTATTCTAACTACAATTTTTGATATCCCGTGTGCATTTTTGTGATTGAGTATTGAGGGTGGTGTAATTTTGTTCCTTATGTTGGACCCCTCGACTGGGATGAGCGAGGGGGCTATTTGGGGATAAGTTATTATTTTAAAATATAAATAAAGTAAATATGTTTTAAAAACCAGAATATCTATTTCATATTCTATATCGCGCATATACTGCAACTTATAATCTAATAAAATAAAGTGATAATTGACCGTCATTAAATCCAAAATGGCGAACTTTAATTTTTTTATTTAAAAACTCTTTGAATATAAAACAACAGGAAGGAGCATTTACCAGATGAGGTTGCGTAGAGAATGGAGGTTGCATATGGCGGATAGTTGTTTCCGTTTGACACTGGCGTAGTGTCTGTAAAGGATATATTATGGGTTTATTATATATCAACGATCAACATTTTATGTATTTCTACACATTTACATCGGGTGATTATAAATGTTTTTCCATCAAGCTACTTATGAAATATTTGTTATATGAATAATATGTAGGTGGCACTGTAAGTCTATGTCAAATTCGAAGTTAGCAGGTTAGGTTTTGCGTCAGTCTTGATTATAAAATCACCCGGTATATTAATGCCTAGACAAGCTATTAGGTTAGCTTATTGGAATGTATATATATGAATTAAATAAATTATTATTTATTATTATTATATTATAATTGTTTTACTGAGTTTAAAAATTGTGGTTATTTGTATTAAACAAATTTTAATAAAAAAAACATTATGTAAATTAATTCACATTAACATTAATTTAACGAGTTTCTGCTACAATCGCAAAATTTATATGCTGATAAATATAGAATAAGTTGGAGTTTTAACAAATTTATTTATTTTAATTTTTCTTAAATTTATTTATTTCCAACAGACAAATATAAATATTTCTAATATATGTATTTTCAAAAGTAAATTATAAATTGACCTAGGTATACATTTTTAATAAAAGTAGTAAATAGACCACATAAGGAAACATTCTTGTGCTTGGCCTTTTTCTACAGTACCTTAAATTTTACTAGAATTGTTCTAAGCTTTTCTATATTGACTGCACTTTTTTATTTGTATGTGTTGTTTCACAAGATTGTCTGAATATATTTTGTTAATTGGTTGTTATTTCGTCATTTGTCAACGCACAAACATCTAACAGAAATCCTAGAAATGCAAGTTTATAATGTGTTTACTGCATTCAGTCTAGACACTATATATTATATACTAGCTGACCCGGCAAACGTTGTTTTGGATTATGACATGATGGGGAAAACAAATTAACAAATTTATTTATTTTAATTTTTATTAACTTTATTTATTTCCAACAGACAGGAAGCCCAATTATAGAAAGTCTACAATTTCATATTTAGAACTAACTTACCTACACATAATTTCTATTATACAGTCAAAAACCAACCTAAGATTACAATAAACTTACAGTATAAAACAAATCCTAAGAAAAACCTTTCAAGTCACAGTGGAATATGTCAATTTGATTATTAATAAGATTGTATGATGCAGTGCTTGCAAAAAGTGATGAATTTTTATAGGAATTTGTCCTAGGACAAGTATTAACAAATGTGAGACCATTTCTCGTTCTTATATCAGGTATATGAAAGTTAAGTCTTGCCGGCAGTTCAGGACAGTCAATATTTTAATTTTAATTACCAACCAGCTTGTAAATAAACTTTATCTGAAAATAAGTACGCATTGACTAAGGCTTTATACAATTAAAATGCAAAAATTATACCCCGATGATCACGTTATTTGACAACTACCATGAATAAACTACCACAAATGAGTCATACTTGGAGGTTGCATATGGCGATTTCAGTCGCACTTTTAAGTACGGCCAATAAAAGACCAGACTCCTTCCTGTTGTTTTATATTCAAAGAAAAAACTAAACATGAACTTGTTGGGTATCAAATTAAAGGTAATCGATTATACAAAACAAATAGCAAACTTATAAAATGTTTAAGTGCCATAAAAAATAAAAGAGGTAGTGGCGGTATTTATGGCCCAGTGTGCTTACATTTCTAAAACATTTCCGGAAACAATTTACACACTGTCCTGGTTCCTTCCAAAGGGTGCTAAACAAAAAAGTCAACTATGACTGTTGATGTTCCGTCATTATCTAACAGAAGTTGCAACGGTGTCGGCCCAGTTGCGCCCGGCCCACTTGCGCCCACTGCCATTTTCGACCCATTTGCGCCCCAGAAGAATGTCAACGGTAATTAAGGTCGCATTTGCCTCCAGGCTTGCATCTCATTAGTCATCAGGACACCCGAACTTAGCCGACTGACTAGTGCAGCGGTCTTCTACCTGCAAATTAGTTATTACAAAAACACAAAATTTTACAATTTTTCCCTTAGCTGCCCTAACTTCTATGCGTTTCTGTTGGTACATTAATGTTTGTGTTTATTTGAGATTTATTTTAAAATTTTAGTAAGAGTTTTTACACTGGTATCAAATGTATTGATTAATAATTCAGATTATTATATTAGCGCATTTTATCGGCGTGTCAGTGACACCTAGTTTTTCAACATAATGTTATAGGAATTAAACAATATACTACGTAACTTTTTATACTCTTATTTTATATAGTTCTCCATCCACTTTTAGGCAATAAATGAAGGAGTTACTTAGTAGAGGATAGGGCGGATAGGTTAACAAAGGTTGTACCATTTATAACTTTTTTAATAGTTATTGCCAACTAAGGCCTTCCTATTTTAGCTGACCTTCGCTTGTGTTTCATTTAGTATAAAAAGAATCTGTGGTTTACTTGGTAGAATAAAGACAATATTATTATTAAATACTCGATTACTGTTTATTGAATCTGACAAAAATTACTAAAAGCTTTTAAGTCGCTATTATTCGTAACAGACAATACAGCGTCCCAAGAATGTGTGGTTCACTTTTTAATAAAAAAATATAACCAAAATTTAATCTATGCTTTTTTTTATTTTGACGCTACTGTTATTGGTCTTACAGTTTTTTAATTACTTCCAAAATCTGAGTCTAAGTTAGCATCCAAACGATTTTTGGTGAAAATTTTGTTGAAATCGGTAATTACAGTAGTTTTGTGTCAGTCTGCCGAACAAAATCCGAGCCAAACAAAAACATTCTAGACATATACTTATACAGTGTCCGCCAAAAAACTCGACATAATACGGAAAAAAATTATTTTAGGTTTGTCAAAAAAAACTTTTTAAGTCAATAATTTGTGCTTGTCTAAAAATCTATTTAGCCCCTATCATATATACCGAGTGGTTTTTATTTATTTAGAAAATTGAGTTTTTCGAAATTGTCAAAATCCAAAAAGTAAGATTTCAATAAGATTTTTTTAGAGTGTGTTATCTTTAGCTAACTGAACAATCTCAAGGCCAGAAAACACGTAATTTTTGTCACTTTAGCTAAAAATTAATTTTTCAATCTTTTAAATATCTTTCAAAATTTCACATACCAAGACTTAATATTAAAATTCAATTTTGTTTTGTGTGAAGACTAAAGATTTACAATTGGAAAAAAAAATAATCTAAAAAAACAACGGGTTTTTCTAAGTCGGCAGATCTTTCTGAAATTTTGTATAGGGCCACAATTTATTATTCTGAACAACTTTTCTTAATAAAATTTTGCTATATCATGAACAAAACGGGTAGTTCACCTGAAAATAAAATAGTTTTCACTTCCCTGTGAAGGCTTTTTTGTTTTTTCAAAAACTGAAAATATTCTTAAAATTCTTTTCAAACTTAGCAGGACCCGAAACTTTTAGTCATTTTTGCCGGATTCAATAAACAATAATCGAGTATTTAATAATAATATTGTCTTTATTCTACCAAATAAACCATATATTCTTTTTGTACTAAATGAAACACAGGCGAAGGTCAGCTAAAATAGAACGACAATAGTTGACAAAAACTATTAAAAAAGTTTCAAATGGTACAACCTTTGTTAACCTATCAGTTCTATCCTCTACTAAGTAACTCCTTCATTTATTTTCTAAAAGTGAATGGAGAAACTATATAAAATAGGAGTATAAAAAGTTACTTAGTATATTGTTGAATTCTTATAACATTATGTTTAAAACCTAGGTGTCACTTACACACTGATAAAATACGCTAATCTAGTAATATGAATTATTAATCAATAAATTTGATACCAGTGCCAAAAACTTACTAAAATTTTAAATAAATCTCAAATAAACACAAACATTAAAGTACCTACAGAAACGTATAGAAGTTAGGGCAGCTAAGGGAAAAATTGTTAAATTTTGTGTTTTTGTAATAACTAATTTGCAGGTAGAAGACCGCCGCACTAGTCAGTCGGCTAAGTTCGGGTGTCCTGATGACTAATGAGATGCAAGTCTGGAGGCAAATGAGACCTTAATTAACGTTGACATTCTTCTGGGGCGCAAATGGGTCGAAAAAGGCGGTGGGGCGCAAGTGGGCCGGGCGCAAGTGGGCCTATATCGTTGCAACGTAAGATATCATATGGTTGCTAGGCGAAATTGTTAATTTAAGTCAGACTTATAGTTCCAATCAAGTGCTAATAACTGTCTACCCACAATTCCATGGTATATGATAGCAGACACAAAACACACATATCTGTTTTTGCCATTACTTCCTGCATCACCAAACTGGAAAAGTTAGTTCTGACTGTAAACCGGCGACTACAATGGCCTTTGATACATCTAAAGATGGCATTTTTTAACCGAAAATTGGGTGATCATTACATGAGAATTGCACATAATAATAGCTGTACTCAAATCTATTGGAAGTTATATTGGATCAACTGGTATTCCTGAGTTGTGGAGCGTGGCCTTTTTTTATAAATTTATTTGAAGAAAAACATGTAACGCTCATACCACAACTGTGCCTGTGTTATATACTGCGCTTGCTAATGAATTCTTCAAGGAAAAATGCCAAGTTATTCAAATAATTCTTTGGGTAATTTGGCAGAAAAAGTACTCGAAATCCATGATTGACAACAAAGTTTGTTCACGAAAATAAGTTTTTACCGCTTAGTAAAAGAAACAATAGTTAGGTACCTATTGTATGTAATAGAATGTTGAGAATTTGTTAATTCTTCTAATGTCCCAGGTACCTATGACGTTTTCGGCATTTCCACCCCATTGGGCTTTTCGTCCGAATTTTAATGCCCGCATTGTTCTCTCGCAAGAGGCGTGTTTGGTTGAAATCACAAAATTAGTTTTGACGAATTGGTAAACACAAGAAACACGCTGTTGACTAGCCCAATTATTCATTTTGGATAAATGATTGCACATTATTTAAGCAATATAATCTGTATATATAAAAATCACTCACCGCGTGTTAGTAACGCAAAAACTCGAGAACGACTTGACCGATTTGGATGATTTTTTTTTTTTGGTTTGTTCGCCTTACTCCCGAGGTGGTTTAGCAAAAAAAGAAAATTCGGAAAAATCCAAAGGGACAGCCGGAAAATTGGAAATATCGAAAGTGTGTTTTCTATACACTGTACGACTTTCTATTTGCAGTCATACTTTTATGATTCTGTGCTTAATGGTTTGAAAGGTTTTCCCCATCATGTCATAATCCAAAACAACGTTTGCCGGGTCAGCTAGTATATAATATATAGTGTCTAGACTGAATGCAGTAAACACATTATAAACTTGCATTTCTAGGATTTCTGTTAGATGTTTGTGCGTTGACAAATGACGAAATAACAATCGATTAACAAAATATATTCAGACAATCTTGTGAAACAACACATACAAATAAAAAAGTGCAGTCAATATAGAAAAGCTTAGAACAATTCTAGTAAAATTTAAGGTACTGTAGAAAAAGGCCAAGCACAAGAATGTTTCCTTATGTGGTCTATTTACAACTTTTATTAAAAAAATATACCTAGGTCAATTTATAATTTATTTTTGAAAATACATATATTAGAAATATTTATATTTGTCTGTTGGAAATAAATAAATTTAAGAAAAATTAAAATAAATAAATTTGTTAAATATAAATTGACATAGACTTACAGTGCCACCTACATATTATTTATATAACAAATATTTCATAAGTAGCTTGATGGAAAAACATTTATAATCACCCGATCTAAATGTGTAGAAATACATAAAATGTTGATCCTTGATATATAATAAACCCATAATATATCCTTTACAGACAGTACGCCAGTGTCAAACGGAAACAACTATCCGCCATATGCAACCTCCATTCTCTACGCAACCTCATCTGGTAAATGCTCCTTCCTATTGTGTTATATTCAAAGAGTTTTTTAAATAAAAAAATTAAAGTTCGCCATTTTGGATTTAATGACGGTCAATTATCACTTTATTTTATTAGATTATAAGTTACAGTATATGCGCGATATAGAATATGAAATAGATATTCTGGTTTTTAAAACATATTTACTTTATTTATATTTTAAAATAATAACTTATCCCCAAATAGCCCCCTCACTCATCCCAGTCGCGGGTCCCAGCATAAGGAACAAAATGACACCACCCTCAATACTCAATCACAAAAATGCACACGGGATATCAAAAATTGTAGTTAGAATATCAACTATTAGTTTACAGGTGTTGTTTATGCTGGCAGCAATTGCTAGTTGAATTTATTATTGTTGTAACTTAGAAATAACAACTTGAAAACAATTCTCGCTATTTGTTTGGCCGTAAAATATTCTGCATCCTTAATTTGTACCATACCCACTAACAGGAATTTGTGATTTCTACAACTTTGACGTTTGGTACACGCCCACTAATTCGACGTTTTGGACATTTTCGGCGATATGTCCACTCACACGATTCGGCGTTTTGTCCAGGCTAACTAATTCGGCGATTTGTCCATTTTCGGCGATATGTTCACCGACAGAATTCGGCGTTTTTGGGCATTTTCGGCGTTTTGTCCACGGTAACTAATTCGGCGATTTGTCCATTTTCGGCGATATGTCCACCGACAGAATTCGGCGTTTTGGGCATTTTCGGCGTTTTGTCCACGGTAACTAATTCGGCGATTTGTTCATTTTCGGCGATGTGTCCACCGGCAGCATTCGGCGTTTTGGGCATTTTCGGCGTTTTGTCCACGCTAACTAATTCGGCGATTTGTCCATTTTCGCGCGTTGTGTCCACCGACAACATTCGGCGTTTTGGGCATTTTTCGGCGTTTTGTCCACGCTAACTAATTCGGCGATTTGTCCATTTTCGGCGATATGTCCACCGACACAAACGGGGGTTTTGAACAAAATCGAGCGATGCCAACTTTCCGATCCATGTGGGGTCATTTTACACGGTTCGGCGATTTGTCCATTTTCGGCGATATGTCCACGGACAGAATTCGGCGTTTTGGGCATTTTCGGCGTTTTGTCCACGACAACTAATTCGGCGATTTGTCCATTTTCGGCGATATGTCCACCGAGAGAATTCGGCGTTTTGGGCATTTTCGGCGTTTTGTCCACGCCAACTAATTCGGCGATTTGTCCATTTTCGGCGATATGTCCACCGACAGCATTCGGCGTTTTGGGCATTTTCGGCGATTTGTCCACTCAAACAAATTCGGCGATTTGGGCACGATTCGGCGTTTTTGGGCATCAAAATACGATTCGGCGTTTTGTCCATTCGGCGATATGTCCTAGACCCATTTATATGTATGTTTTATTTTTGAAATATAAATTTCATTTTTCAGCTTACGACATATCCGATCGTTTACATACTTGATTGAGATTCAATAATATCTAGAAAATGATTCTACCTAAAAGCATATTATAAAAATCCTGGACAAACCAACATTTTGAACGGTGATTTCTAGCAGAGTTAAACTACTCAAATTAGACGTTTATGCAACACTCTATTCAAGGGTATAATACTACCCTCCCAGGTAGAAATTCTAAGATTTCTTATCTTTTAATCCTATTGTGAGGAGTATTTAGTGATTGCACTAGGTTGATATTTCATAATATTGCAATTGAAGACTATATATGAAGCCGAGATCGAGAAACACTGGTAGAGCTAGGTAATCCCTAAAAATTTAATTTAAAAAAATATGGGGTTTTTCGTTGTTTCTAGTTATTTAATTACCTGACACAATATGACTGCTGTTTTTCTTATGCTTAAATTTATGAATGTAAACAGCAGCAATTACTTCATTAAAAAAAATTTATTTAAAATTTAAAACATTTATTTGAACAAACGTTACCGTGACATGTAGATAATTAATACATCATAATAAATAAACATTTCGTATATTTTGCTGGCGGCACCTTCTGGAGTCTACAAGTTCTGGTAGTAAAGATGTCATAAAAAAATCGCACAACCTCTTTTCCATATCTTGTTTCCAAAAGATGTCGTCTCTGAAACCCGTACAAAAATGATAAACAATTTACCTAAAAAATTGAGAGTAGTTGCAATAATAATATTACCTCGTAATCTCCTCCACGTGTAGTCCCTCCGTTGTGTAAACAAGAAACTAACACAATTCTTTTTTTGTGATATGGAGGAGACCCTGTACTTGGTAATAATGATTATGATTACATTTTAGTTTTATGGTACTGCTATCATTTTCTAATGTACAATAATCAATTTTCTTTTCCACGACCGCTTCGAGTAGAATTAACTCACCGCTTTTTTCAGAGCTCTTGATCTCGATAATTGCAAAATCGCCAACCAACCCATCAGAAGAACATGCCATGTACGAGTAATGCTCGTCAATAACTAAACCGCTATGCTCAACTACCTCTCCAAACTGTTCTTGAAAAATTTAAATAGCAATATCTTCACTTTCCAATCCCCATGAGGTGGTTCTATTTCTTTTGAACGTTGAATATAGCCAATCGGAAACTTTTCGCGGTGGACGTTGTTTTCCGTAATACCCACAATATTAAAGTTAACAAAGGAAAAACTAATTATCTGTAAGCTGCTTAGAGCGCTTAGTCATAAACGAGCTTTCTCAGCATGTGGCAATGGTATTGACTACAATAATTTTGTTTGTTCACTAACGAGTTCCATAATACGTAATTTTTTATTAATAAAAAATATGTTAGCGAAAAACATAAGAAGACTATCTATAAATAGTTAATTACATTAGTTCCCAACATCGTCATTACAATTAATTACAAAGTAGGTATCAGTTGCACCAAAACATTTCAGTTAAAATTTAGCAACAAACGTAAGGACGTATTGGGCCAATTCGGGTTATAAATAGAAGGTTTGTCCCATGTAATAGATTAACAGAAAAGGTACTTAGGGAAATAATCCGCTTTCGATATTGCCATACGAGACAAAGTGGAGTATCTACAATTGCCTAAACATTCATTTTTCAAGGAGCAAAAGAAAAATTCGCCTCGCCCGCTATAGAAATCTATTAGCTCTCCTTGGCCGCCTTCCACTAGCGGATGTCATTGACTTAAGTTTTTCTTTCGTCTTCAGGCAGAAAGAGCAGCAGTCAGTCTGTGGCGTTCCAAATGCTATATTGTAATGAGCATTTATATATTTTCTGAAATAGCGTATTTTCACATACAGACATTCAGGAGTTTTTGTCAGAAATTTATTGTAGAGCTTTTGAAAATTAAGGTCACATGGTAAGTACATCCGCACACTTGACTTTCTTCGGCAATAGTGTGATTCAACACATTGAATTGATTCAATAAATGTTTTTATGCTTTTTTTCTTGTCAATATTTTTACACCTACTCGATCGTCACTTCTGCGTTCCTTAGGGACAGCTCCGTGAGCAACAAAATTTCGCAAGTGCTCATCTTTCAAACGAATATTGTATTGTATAGAAACTTGAGCGTGTTCTGTCTTTCCTCTTTTGGGTTTGTTTCCTATACAGCAAGCCAGTATTCGCATATCTTGTTCTATCATGTCTGTAGATTCGTACAAGTACGCATGACACTGTTTTAGGTGCGCCATCGTTAGTGTTGTGCAATAATAAGGTTGCCCTGATCGACCATCATGCTTGCAGGTCGGATACTTTGACAAAGACTGTGGTAAATGTCTGGAATAGAACAGTGCCAACTCATTAAATGGTTCTATGATACGCAAGAAAATTATATACCTACCGCATACGCTTGTCAACATTCCTTTTGTAGTTTTCTGGATGACGTCCTTTTTTACGCCCTTTCCCAGGGAGGCTAGGTATAACACTTGAACTAGCATTTAGTATTTCCATAGCAAATAAGACGTAAAACACTGCACAACATCAACACACGTCTAAGACAGATGACAATCATAGCACACGCCGTCAACGGCTACGGCGGCACCAAGTCACGTGATCTTACTAACGCACGCTGTTGGTTCTAAGGCATTCCGAGAGTTTTACAATCAACTCCGTGAAGCATAGGGCTAGTTTTACATATAACTAGCACCTTTAATGTTACATTTAGGTATCGAAGAGCTTGTTTTGGGCGGATCTGACTTGACCAAACGATTCGCCTTATGAAACTGAACATTTCTGACATAAAATGAAATTTTCGGCAAAAATGTCGATTAGCGAGTTTTGCAAATAATGGCCTCATGTAGTAAATTCGCTATCATATCGGGATTGGAATTTATGCATAACGTAGCGGAGCATACAACCAGTTCATTTTCTATCTCTTTCTTTAACTTAGTTTCTTCCTCGATCTGAGAATTATCGTTCACTAGGTTAAGGCTGGCTTTTGGCTTATGTTGAAATAATAGGGACAGATTGATACATAGGAATCACGTATTATCGATTTACAAACCTCGTAGGAAGTTAAACAAGACTTCATTTCAAAGACGAATGTTGGCTGCTTATCTTAAGCTATTTTATAAATGGTAAAAGATTCGCTTGCGCTGTAAAGGTGTATTTAAAATATCGACGCTTTTGTAGCCTTTTTTTCATTTGTATTTCTGCCATTCAACAGTAAAATTTACTTGTGCAAAATAGAAAGCAGAAACTGTAAAATAGCATACAAGAAGATAAGATTTTTGATTTTTTATTTAAGACCTTATTGAACTATTTCTGACGTTTAGTTTTTGATAATACGAGATTCCTAAAAAATTTCAAGCGGTTGTCATTTAGAGCGAATATTACAACGCCAAATGTCGGTTATCAATGCTGTATTTGCAGATACCTGATACATTTTCACATAAAAAGCGTATAAATAGTTTAAGCATTGTAAAACAGATGCCGTGTTGTTACAAAATCAAGGTTGTGAACATGGCACGAACTGCAGTAAATTTCAACTTTGCAATGCTGTCGGAAATGCGAAATTTAAAATTCGGTAAATCGCAAATACGAGTGACAGTGGATGATTATTATTACAGCCCAGATTTCTAGCTGTGTTGCTATACGTAATAATTAATAGCCGAACAGAAACTTTTAGAACGATATATGAATTATGAAGAACATAATTGTTAGAGAATATTTATTTTTAGGTTTAAAAAGAATGTTTTTCGGCAACCATCTTAAAAGTCATTACTTCTAAAATTTGTCATTAAAGTAGACGTTTCTCTTACTTTTATAACAGTTACATTATAGAGTTGTTGGGAATCAATTTGCTTTACATTGTCACAAACTCAGTCACTAAAAATATTATACAGTGTGGTACAAAAGTCTGGAACACCTGAAATATCTTACAAAATATTGTTTTGTAGCAAAAACGCTTGAAGAGGTCAAAAAGCATTGTAAACTTGCTATCTTTTGAAATACTTAAGAGCTATGTACAGTGGCGTGCACCAGTAGGGCCAATTAAAGATTTTTTTTAAAATGATAACCCCTATTTTTTGTTCGAGGAAGTGGAAGAGCACATCCTTCTAAGTATTGTAGTATACAAGTTTTATGAAGTTGCATAAAGAAATTTTCAAGAAAAATGCAAACAAAGCAAGATATTTCAGGTGTTCCAGACTTTTTTACCACACTGTATAGTCGTACAATATGCAGCATTATGGAAAAGATAATGAAGATTATTAAACATAAAAAAACTGATTTTTAACCTGACTTGTTCAGCTGCTGTACGCGTTAGTCGTTACCTTTGACTGTTTAGTAACAACATCGTATTTTAAAATAAATAAAATAAATTATCATATTAATTTTAATAAAAATTCCTATTTGTTTCTAACTTTGATACGGCCCTGTCGCTGGACTCGCGCCTCTAAAAAGCATTATTTTATAGATGTTTTATAAGAATCACCTAAATAGTTTAATTATCGCGTTCAACACAAAACTGTTGAATGTAGATATGTAATGTATAAATAAAACAATTTTAAAAATAATTTGTTTGATAGTATCTTGTAATGATTAAATAATCTATTTCAAAGTGGTCATCTCTCTTCCAATGTGGTAATATTTAAATAATAATTCACTGTTAAACTAATTTTAGTGACTATTTCCCGCATCTCATATTATCCAATCAAAAGCCATAATTTTCCAAATTTTTTTTTATAGTGGCAATAAATAAAAGTTTTTCCTTGTAATTTTATCAGTTTCTTTTACCACTTGTATCCATGGACACCACCAAATATGTTGTTTTAAGCAATGTGGCATTTAAAAAACGTTATTAAACTGTCATTGTGAATCAGTATATGTGTCATATTCATTGTATATTGATGCAAAATAAACCCATATTTGAGAAATACTCCACAAAATGTGTTTCGGGCTCATGATTTTGCTCGGAACATGTTTTATTCAAGATTTGTTGTTTTTTGGCAATGCCCTCAACAAAATAACTTTGACAAGTTCCCTTACCTATCAAGTTAGTTTGTCTTGTGACATTTCCAAAACAAGAAACTTTCGTAAAACGTTTTTACCGGCAAAATCATTTGCCCTTAATACATTATTACTGATAAAAATTCAGCCATTAAAATAAGTGCATTTTGGTTTAAATATCATGAATCTGCGAAGTATATAGCTGGTTGAAGAAGAGAAATTATAACCATGTATAGTGTATTTGCTAGGATACCTGACTTTCGCTAAGGAGACCTGTGTTCATTCCCGCTACCGAAAACTTTTTTTTAAATTGAATTGCAGTTTATATCTTCACGTACAATTATTAAAATAAATATGTTATTATTACAAATAATAATGTAACAGATTAGTTTTTTACGTAATACATATGTACTTTCTTGCTTAATTTATTACAGACTAGCAAGATGCTCGTTTTTCGTACGGACTACAAATGTTTGTGTTTTCTTTTAAATCTTAAACGAGTTCTGGAGTGGCCCCCTCACCCCTTATAATACAAGAGCCAGCAACGGATTTCTTACAGTATTTTTAACAAGTCTGTAACTGTTATGGTAGGTCCCTTTGAATATACTGAGAAGGAAACCCGTAGTCTGGTAATCGTGCGGTGGTGGTTTTAGCCCCCTTGCGTCCTTAAAGGGCGGAAAAAATAATGTGTCAAAACTGACACAAAACCTAGAAATAATATGTTGGTAACATTGTAGGTCTATGTCAAATTCGAGGTTAGCAGGTTTGGTTTTGCGTCAGTCTGTGTCAAAACTGACAGAAAACCTAGCCCGGTAACCTCGAATTTGACAAACTTACAGTGCCACCAACTTATTATTCACACGTTTAAATTTCCACAGCCCGCTGAGGATCAGCTTTTTTATCTCTCTATATTTTACAGTAAATGGTTAAGTTTATTATGCAACTTTATGTATATCTGGGGTAAAATTACCACCCGCGAAAGCGTTTGTAAATCTTTTTACTTCCATAAGATATGATTACCTTTAACATAGCAAAAAGCCAGACTTGTTATTATACTTTTTTCTTATAATTTTTTTCATCCTCCAAGGACGCAAGGGGGCCAAATGGAATCTGAAGGAATCGGTTTTATTGATTCTGGAACTATGCTATAATGCTATACCCTCGTAAAACAGCAACACTGAAATACATTAATTTAACGTAAATACTAAGTAAGTAGGAGTTTAGACGAAAAATAAGGTTCAAGGAATTGATGAAAAGATGTAAACTAGATCGCAAAGGAAAAATTAATACTTTAAAAAAATACTGAAGAAAAAGTCACTAACGTTTAGTTTGGAAAGCAACACCCACATAATCAAGAAATGAGACAATTTGCGAATTCCGATCACCATGTATGTAGGTTGTGTACGGTGTTGGGGTAGAAATTTTAAGGAGATATTACGCTTGATGGTAGAAAGCCCATACGCTACTTTAAAATAAAAATTCAAGTTATAAGGAAAACTCATTTATTTACAACTTTGATCTTAAGCTAATGCTGGAAGTTGAACTCGCTGCCTTATATACGTTTGTTTATAGTTATCAAATATCAGTGTCGGTTAATAATTTCTGTAATTTTTACCTAATATAATGACAGTTTGTTGTCGTTTTCAACGTCAAAATGATGCATATATGCGCACTAGTTGCAATATGAGATTTCATATTGACACTAGTGCTAATATGAAAATTTAGAACAACTTTGTAGATTTAAATAAATCTATTTACTATAAAAATTATAATGACTCAAAATTTAAGAAACTCTTGAATGTAACACATCACGTCTAGTGTCGAAAACACTTTAATTTTGCAGTCGATACATAAATAACTATTTTGATACGCCAATATCAATAATTACATTAAAACCGCCTTACAAAAATCAAATTTCTAACAATCAGTGCTACTTGATTAAAAAACGTTGAAAATGTTTTGCTTCCATCGGTAGTACATAACACTCTTTTATAATTATTTTCGATAATTGCATTATTAAAACACAATCCACCTACTCCACACAATTAATGCTACTTGATTAAAAATGTTTTGCTCCCAACCGTAGCACATAACTTCTTTTTATAAGTTTTTTCGATTATTGCACATGACTGACATCATCCAATGAGAATCATGCATTTTTTGAAAATCGACCAATCCCGAACTGATTATCTGATAAGCGCCCTAGGGATGATTATCAAGCGATAAGCTCCCTAGTGCTGCTTATTGATCTCGTAGATGTTGTTATAATTAGAAATAGAAGTGCAAGAAACAAGCAATTAGAGTTTTATGGCATTATTAGATCAATTTTAAATCATAATTCGTATACAGGTTTGGTGTAATAATCTCTAAAATATAAACGCGGGCAACACACTTACATATAATTTTGCCCGTGCCAAGAGTCATTGTGCTGGTTGCCCTTAGAAAACTGCCCTCGGGCAAGTCTCGGGACAGTTTTCATTGCAACCAACACTCGACCTTTGGCGTGTGCAAAATTATCGGTAAGTATGTCTCACCCTTGATGTATTACTATTGGTAATTTCATTACGCCGTGTCTAGAACCACGCTACCGTGGAGCGAAATGAAAATAATTTTGAGTTGAGTGCGGGGATCTGGACACTACGCCGACTGGACACAACGTCGACCGTGGACACTACGCCGACCGTGGACACTACGCCGACCCTGGACACTACGCCGACCGTCCTCTGTAGACACTACTCCGACCGTGGACACAACGCCGACCGTCCTCTTTGGGCACTACGGCACTACGCCGACCGTGGACACAACGCCGACTCTTAAAATAAAAATTAATAGCAAATGCAACACTGTAGTGGACACTCCGCCGGCCGTGCACTTTGGACACTACGCCGACCGTTCCCTTTGGACACTACGCTGACCGTTGACACAACGCCGACTCATCCTCCTAGAATAAACATCCGTAATAGGTCTCAGTGTGCATATTTCTTTACGTCGGTCGATAAAATTTTCCTTACTAGGAATACAGTACTTTTTTCCACGACCGAGAGTAGAAGTCGGTTTCTATAGCATCAAAATTGTGACAGAAGTAAAACATTTACTCCCTAGAGACTAAATAAAACAAAAATTTCCCTAGGGAGTTTTCATTATGACTGACACAACAATTATGTCAAATTCGAGGTTATCAGGTTAGGTTTTGAGTCAGTTTTGACAAATTCGAGGTTATCAGCAGGGCTGTGGAGTCGGTCACAAAAAATCCGACTCCGACTCCAGATATTTCAGTAGTTTGAATCCGACTCCGACTCCCGACTCCGACTCCGACAGTACTAGAATATTGATACCCCCCCCCCCCCCCCCCCCCATTCCTTTTCATCTACCTGATAAACTTTAGCGGCTCATAACGAATTTCACAAGTTTTGCGGAATATGGTTGATTATAATTAATTTCATATTTACATATTTTGCATTCACGGTTTCCAGCAACGTACAAATACACAGAGAGGTTTACAAACGTAAATGAGGAAAAGGATAAAATTTACTTTAAGAAGAATACATTTCATGGCAAAATTTCATAAACGTGCAAATGCCATTGTTATAACAAGACAGTTTCTTACCTGCCTACTAAACTAACAGTACTAACTACATTCCGTAGTAGATTATTTTCTTAGGGGGTCATTTACTACCTGCCTACATAATACAAGTTTACTGAGTCATAGAAAATTCAAATAGTCTGACGTCTGAGCAGGGTTGAGCAGATTTAAATTATTTGATTAAAATAATGAATTTCATGGAGGAATTTAATTATCAAAATTATCGATTTAAATTATATTTTTTTTATATTTTGCCAAATCAACAAAACAAATACACCAAAGAAGTGCCCTTCAAATATTGCCAATTAAACAAAAACACCATGAACAGTAACAATATAACAAAATGCTAAAACCTGGTTTAACTTTTAAAATGCATCTTGAAACAGTTAAAACATAAAAATAAGGTGCACTATGAAAGTTAGAAATTAGAGGTAATACTAATAATAGTAATAATACGTACTATGCTTGTTTTATTGTTAATCACATAAAAGAGTTATTGGTAAGACATAGAAAAACCGTCTACTACGCTGTACAAAGACAAAGTCGACACACTCTGCGCACTCGTGGACCTATGAATTAACATGTTATAACCGGTGTTCATAAACAGTCGTCATCCCAGTTGCTTTGAAAAACAAAATGTCATGTCTTTGATTGATTCGTGCAACACAATGAAACGTCATTGAGTACTGTCATAGCGCATTTTTTCTCAATTTTAATAGACATACGTTTCTGAACTCAAAACCTACTGGGATGACGACTGTTTATGAACACCTAGTAGTGCACATGCATTTTCATAAACTAACATAAATAAAGAAAAATAGATTTTTATTAACCCCGAGTCTGTCTTCAAATAGTCAGTACTACAGTCGGTCAAATAGTTTGATAGCTTTTTGCGTTTTTATTAAAAAAAAATTTATAAGTGGGAGTCGGAGTCGTGTAATTTATACGGATTCCGACTCCGACTCCGACTCCACCCTAAAAGTTCCGACTCCTCGACTCCGACTCCCGACTCCGACTCCGACTCTACAGCCCTGGTTATCAGGTTAGGTTTTGAGTCAGTTTTGACACAAACTGACGCAAAACCTAACCTGATAACCTCAAACTTGACATAATTGTGAGCTCTTGTCATAATGACTTACAGTGCCACCAACTTTAAAATTTACCATAGGCTACTAATTTTAAAATAATTGTAACTAAATGACGTTTAAAAAACGGGTTTTTCGTTTTAAATCTTCCTGCAACGTGAAAAAAATAGTATATGCAACTCGGAGAGAATGCTATTTTGCTGAGGTGCAATTTCTGACTCGAGGGCGAACCTTCGAGTCAGAAATTGCACCTCATCAAAATAACGCATTTCTCTCCCTCATTACATAATCTATTATTTCTACTCCCGTATGTAAATATTCTATTTTCTTCACAATCCACCGAATGGATAAGTAGGCAATTGAAGTTAACTGAACGAATATGATTTCATATCCACATACGGGCGGATATGAAATACACCAATCACAAACCACGTTAGTCGTGATTACCTAGGCAACTTTCATTTATTGTTTGTTTTGTTAGGGGCACGCCCTGCGGAAATGTGTGTGGCAAACGTGATTTTGTTGTAAGATATCTTATTAACGTTGAATACATTTTTCTTTAATTTTCCAGTTTGTACTTCCGTTTACAATAAAGAAAGTATTGGATTCACCACAAAAATTCGAAATTGAGTTTTCAACTGATCTTCACATTTGAGAGTCCCCTGAACCCAAAAAACATATTTTTCTTCATGGGTCTGTCTGTGTGTGTGTCTGTCTGTGTGTGTGTCTGTCTGTGTGTGTGTCTGTCTGTGTGTGTATCTGTGTGTCTGTGTGTCTGTCTGTCTGTGAACAGATTATCTCAAAAACGAAAAGAGGTACAGCGTTGAAACTTCATATATCAGTGTTTTGTACTATGTAGATGCGACAGCAAGCTCGTGTAATTTTTCAGTTTTTTTCGAATTTTCAAAAATGGCTTAAACGATTTTTTTCAAACTTCACATTTTTATTACATTTTTAATGTGTATTGATGTGAGATAGGTGATTTTTCGGTTAAATACTTCTAAAATGGGATTCTTTTGTTTTTCCCTATTTTTTTATTAACTCCTATTTTAAATAGAACAACCGGTATATTATTAAATTTTTGAACTCAGCTTAAAATTCTAGCGAAAATTTGTCTCTTCAACCGACGCTCTATTTTGATATGTTTAGCATTATTGCCTACCAATCAAATCCAACAGGGATTTCAGTATGTGTCTAACTTAATCGCGGAAAATCACCTTTCCAACTCTTTTGAAACGTTGTTAACATGAGTATTCTGCTACAATGCTATGCCAAACTAACCCTTGCAGCATGTGTATATGGATACATAATGGGGCGCATTCTACTTAAACAACCATATTTACAACCAACCATAATTAAACGAATTGTGTCCGTTTTATATAACTGTTTATGTTTTAGGTATTACCGAAGGGAGTGGCTCACTAGAGTAGGTGCGGACGGATTTTCCGTATACAAGCGATCCAGGCGCACAAACAATGATTCTGAATCCTTCCATGCGTTGTCGCAGAGATTACTAAAGGTACGAATCCTTTTTGAACGGCGTCTCGTCTACGATGGAGCGAATATTCCAGAATGTAGTTGTTGATGACGAAACTATTAATATGGAAGAGGAAATTTTGCTGACAGCAGTTCCTGGTGACACAGTTATGTTACGGAAGCGAAGTATGGACAATACGAGAAGAAGAAAAAAGAAAAATAATTGCGGTGGAGGTGGACTATCTACGGAGGAGTAATCGAGTCTCGAGAAGAGAAAGGGTAAAGAACCAGAAGATCAGAAATAAAATGTCAGCTACTGAAACTATAATAGATCGGATAGAAAAAAGAAGTTTAAAGTGGTTCGGCCATCTATTAAGGATGGAAGATACGAGATGGCCAAAACGTGTGTTTCGCTGGACTCTGCCAGGAAGAAGGAAAAAGGGTAGACCTCGTAAATCATGGAATGAGGGTGTATCCGAAGAGGGTGCAGTATTATAAAGCATCTGTTCGATTTAACACAATGTCTAATTATGATTGGTATCTGATGTGGTGCCAATAGAATAAAAGAAGCCAATTATAAAGGACTATGTTCCTTGGCTAATTACTTCTTGTAAACAAGATTTAGAGAAGCGGTGCGCTCTTGTTAAGAAATTAATAAGGAGAAATGAGGAAGACAACAAAACAATAAGAGATTAGAAATAGCTAAAGTAAAAAGAAAATTCATATAGGACATCATTCGAAACTCTAGCATAACAATAGTTTTGTACAGCCAAAAACAGTCATTGTGTTAACAGTTGGAAATAGAAGTTTACTTTTCTTATAGAAGAATATTGAGTTTAGTTTATTAGTAATAGAGGTTATCATTGAAAATGGTTCTTAATTAAAAAGGGTTGCAGGTGTAATGGCTATTGTTAATTAAACCTCACCTTATTATTTAAGTGACGAGATGGTAATTCTTTTCTTTTATTTGGTAAGAGGGTAGTGTAGCATTACATAGACTATACTACATAGGTATCTTATAAAAGGTCTCTTAATATCATTTCATATTGGTTAGGCCATGAAGGAACGAAATTTAGAGGAGGACATGGTTTATGACCGCCAGGCATAGAAATTGGGAGTGGGAAGGCAGCGATTAGCTGTATGATTGTTAACTTTACTGTAATTATTGTTATTATATGTATTGTATATAATCAATCCCAAAAAAAAAATATATATATATATACGTAGGTTCTGTATTATGTGACACCCACCATACCTATTGTAGAAATAGCACCCAGCGTATATATCACATTATATTATTTGATATTATGGCACCAATGTTTATACGCTACAAGTGGCACCAAATTGTATAAAAATTACGTCGAGGATGGTAAAACGGGCACCCAACATTGTTGCCAAACCGAGGGTGCCACTATACGATCATTTCTTTTTTATTTAGCATGCGTATCATTACCGATTGACAAATGTCTGTAAATCAGTTTTAATATTTATTTTGGTAACACACTAAATTACGGCAATCTACTTGGTCGCTGTGATAACAAAAAATATACCTAAAATATTTTATGAATATTAGCCACTTCAATTTGAACTTACAACATTTGATAGTAATAAGAGTTGTGGGAAGTACATTACGCATAAATGGAAAATTTCTCTACGAGTGCTAATTACTTTATGAGTTTTGGCCGGCATGTTATATTAATCGCAACTATACATATATACTGATTTAAAGTTGTCAAATCAATATTGTCTCAGTCAACACTCTAGAGACCATTGGTACGCCTTAGTACGAAGATGGAGATCGAAGTGAAGGCTCCTTAGCTTAGTCTACCTGAATGACTCGGAGGACCTTCCAAGAGACATGGACGACCTGCTGAACTCTTTCCCATCCATTATTTCCAACCCCAAGGGGACCAAACAGCGTAATAGTTTAACAATAATTTTAAGCTATAAATTACCTATTTTTATTTTTAGCACAAGCTTAGCATTACTCATTATTTAAACCAAGCAGCTGTAATTTTTAACCACAGATTACTAAATTTTTTGTAAAAGAAAACAGCATTTGAGTTCCATGGCTGAACAGTAGATTAGGTATTAAACGGTCGTATGTTATAATTTATGTATAATTTTTCGTCTGAAATATCTTTTAAGAGCATGTATCCCATAATTTCAATGTACGGCCAGTACGAAAGCCATTAATTGATCACAAAAAGTTATTGTAATATGTTACTGCTTGGCTTGAAAACACCAAAAAATTGAAACTTACAAAAGATGTTCTACTAAAGTAGAGATCTTTATTGTCCATAGTTATATAAGAAACTACAAAATTTTTGATTCCAAGGTAGTACAAGTATAGTTTTTACTTTTTTTCAATCTCATTGGCCCCTCAAGGTCGTAATTTATTACTGTTTCTCCGTTTCAGATATATAATTTTTGTATTTTTCTAAAATAACACATCCAACACCCCTTTGATTTAAACAGATTTTACATTAAGGAATCTTTAAAATTTAGTTTGCTTTGGCATTTATTATTAGAGTACATAAAAATACACATCGTATAAAATACTAGTGACAATATACAAAACATATATTATTAGTGTAAGAACACGATACTATATATTACAAGAAAATGAGAAAACCATAAAGCTCTATTTCAGTCTGTATTCATTGAACACAAATGTTTTTATTCTAACCCAATCAATCCCTGTAAAGTCACTTTCATATTTGTCAATGAATGATTCACATTCTTCTTTACGCAAAGCCTTTTTCAGTTTTATTTTGTTTTCGAAATACTGTCGCATAATAGTTTTCTGAATAGGTGTCCATCTTTGTCGTTCACCTGAAATAAAAACTTTGTAGCAACTGATGAATGCTGAAAACAATTTCTATTTTGTTTATAGCACTTGTAAAATCTCCTTGAACTGAATACCAATATTTTTGTTGCAATAGCTGGCTATAATTTTTAACTTAGAAAACATTAACGTGAAAGAAGAATTTTTACCCACCTTTTTTGTACAAATAGAAACTGTTGATCTGCTGCTATCGTTTATTTCTGCCAAATTTTCTGCACTTTCAAAATGATTTTGTTTAGCTGCACTTATTTGCTGACGCGTTTGTTCCTCTTGTCGCAAATTCTGTATAGCTGCGTCAGATTGTTTCGTAATTAAATCATTGTTTATCCCAACTGGCAAATTTCTCAAAATGGCGTCCCCGGCGTCATGATTCACATTTACCAAATTCTCTCCTTATTTATTGCGCCTCGATCTAAAAATTAAGTTTTGTTACCAGGCTTTGGCAAATTATGCTTAATTAATCAATACCTGTAATTTTAATGGAGATTTCTTGTTGATCTTCATCTAGGTCTGAACCAACCTTGTCCGTGTCAATTTCGAATATGGATGACAAAAGAAAGATATATTTAAAATATTAGTAAGCTATACGTCAAAAACAAATTTGAAGTGCAATGCTTGCCTACTTGCCAAAATATGGCAGAAAAACTGAAACTTTAAAGAACTTATGATGCTACTAAATATATCTGTTATTTGAGAAGTACTATTGCTGTTTATTATTTTTTTATTTTACCACGCTACTAAAATTTCAATTACTGTCACGATTTATTATTTTAATAAAATCTGATGTGATACACGCACACAACTTCCTTTTACAGTAATTTTATAATTAGCCAAAAATTTCATTTTAAATTTTAAGCATTCGTCAAAAATTTTCAAAAATTACAAATTCTACAAAAACGGTACAAAATAGAACGTTAGTTGAAGAGATAAATTTCCTCTAGAACTTTAAGCTGAATTCAAAAATGTAATAATATACCGGGTGTTCTATTTAAAATAGGAGTTAATAAAAAATTTATAAAAACAAAATAACCCATTCTAGAAGTATTCAACTGGAAAATTACCTATTTCACATCAATACACATTAAAAGTATAAACAAAATGTGAAGTTTGAAAAAAACCGTTAGGGCCGTTTTTGAAAAAAATCGAAAAAAACTGAAAAATCACAAGACTAACACCTACTTTCGGTTATGCGATTTTTTTCAAAAGCTTGCTGCCACATCTAGATAATACTCAAAACTTATATATGAAGTTTCAACACCATACCTCTTTTCGTTTTTGAGATATTCTGTTCACAGACAAACACACAGACAGACCAATGAAAAAAATATGGTTTTTGGGTTCAGGGGACTCCAAAGCGTGAAGATCTGTTGAAAACTCAATTTCGAATTTTTGGGGTAAAACCAATACTTCCTTTATTGTAAAAGGAAGTAAAAATCGATTTTTTATAATAGAATTAAATGTTCTATCTGAATAGTAAAAAATATACAGTGTTCTACCTAAAATGTAGACAACTTTTTAACATGAATTCGCAGTACCATACAGGTATGTCGATTTCTTAGGCTCGATGCGTACCGACTTGATTTTTAGTTTATTATTTAGGTTATTATCTATAAAAATGTATAAAAACCTATTCAGGATGTTGCCCTAATAAACCCCTAAAGGGGTGAATCCCCTTTTTATTACTCTCGTATTGAATGCACTATAATTGTAACAAATAACGTAATTAAAAAAAATTATTTGGATTTATTTTTATTTTCTCGAACATGGCAATTGAGTCTTTGAATGTTATTATGGAGATGGTGCCTCACACCATATAGTGCCGACGAGGAATTGGTGGTATACCATTGCTAGATTCTTTGTCTGATTTTAACGTCGGCACGCGAAAACTACTGCCCGAAATAATTTTATCATATCCCAAAATCTCTGCGAGGGGCAACAGCAAGTTTTTAATAGCATCTCAGATATTTCGAGACTTTTATCTTGCCGAACACTGTATATCTTAGACATCATGGTAAAAGTGTCGAAGTTGAATTTGTAATCATTTTAATGATATTCCTAATGTCCATGTCTCTACGTGTGTAGTAGAAATTACTAAAATATAGGGTAGTAAAACACGGGCATTTGGTAGCATAAAGGGGAGGAATAAAAAACAGCTTATAACCATCTATACTTTTATGTACATTTAATAGACATTAATATACTTAGTGTCCCTATAATATTCTGCATTAAATCTGTGTGTGAAAATAAAACTAATTTATCGAAACTAATTTTCATAACGCTTTTCTAATATAGCCTTTCATTATTTTCAAAACTAATACAAAATATCGATTAACTCTTTTATACTAAGACATACTTTATGTTTCCGTTTTAATCAAATACAATTTGGAACCCTTACATATTTTCCAATTTTCATTTTCGAGAAAAAACAGAAAACTTAAAAGAATGCTGAAGGGCATATTAAATACAACATACGCATTAACACCAAAAGATATAATTTAAGGGCTTCTCATATTTATTGTTCTCACACGTAATGTGTCCCAGCTCGCTTTAGTTCTGCGTTTTGCTAGAAAAATATAAAAAATTTGTAGAGGAAATATGCTTCGAAATTAAATTTCTTATAAACTGCATTTCGCGTCAGTTTAATTTTTAGTGCAGATAAAAAGCATGTAATTTGAAATACCCAACCCAATTTTATCCATTTTGGCTTAATAATTTTGAAAGGCGAGATGTCAAAAGTGTGATTTTGGATAACATTTATATGAATAATTGGGTCATATTTTCACTCGGGAATGTTTTATATACCACTGTTGGTTTTTCAAGACACCTTGTAAGTAATATTAAAAAAATATGTATATTTAAAAGAAACAAACCTGCAGTGGTGTAATTTTAGATTTTCGAGAACAGGACTTACAAGACTTTTCTCCCAGAAATTAGAGACCTAAATATATAAATATAACAATAAAACTGTATTTCGGTCATTTTGTATGCAAAAAGTTAATAAATACTTCTGATGTTAGCTTTGATAAATATTATTGTCAAAACTAATAAGAAACTGTAAATTGACAATTCGAAACATTTACTAAGAAGTAATTTGAAAGTAATATACTATTGCAAAATATATCAACTTCCACTTTGATTAGAACAGGTGTCAGATGAAACGTATTATGGTATATATTCAGTTTCACTGCCCGCCATAGAGAATGGATCAGCGTCGTCGTCCGAATTATCTGGCAGTGAATCACTAGTCACTAAATTAAACAAGATTGAAATATGAACCATAGTATACAACGTGTGTCTATTACAACCTGCTCAGATACGAAATCACTTAAATCGACAAAAATATGAATATTTCAAAAAATAAATCAGGTAATCATTAAATACCTTTTAAGAAAAGTGCTCTATAGACTAAGTACAGCGTGTAACTGAAAATTGTAATTTTCTTATTTCTGATATCTTATTTATTTTTAAGCGATAGCGTAATAATTTTTTATTTACGTTTTATAAGCTATTTAAAGCTATCCAGTTTTTACACTATTTTCTATTTCCACCTACACCGAAAGGTACTGGAGTAAGTAAAAAAGTAAAATAAGTATAAAAATAAGTTTATCATTGGTAAAAAGTGCACCAAATTTGAAAAATGTGCGTTGCTACAAAGAAGTTATAACAAAGTAATAAAATTAAAAACATATTTTAAAGTTAATATAAATATTGAGATTTTGAAAAAACTGCAAATCAATATTTGAAATTGTTGTGATGTATCAAATTCACCATAACTTTAAACGGAAGACTGAAAACAGTAAATTTTTTAAGGAACCCAAATTGTATTTATAACATTTAAATGCAAAATCAAACGCAGCATCAAAATATTATAAAAATCAATACAGCAGTCTTGAAATACGAAAGAGTTGATTATACAGACTTACTCCTTAGAAATATGTTAAATATGACGAATTAAGTCGATTATAAATATCCTACGATACATATTTATATCAATACAAAATTTTATCATATGAAATTAAAAATAAATATGGTATAGCAGATATGACAATACAGTTTTCAGTTTTTACATTGTATCTACTAAACAAAGCACGTTCATTAAAAATATCCTCAAAATTGTTTCTGTTTTTCTTATGTAAACAACTTCGTGTCTGCAGCAAATGCAGCTTTATTTCGAAACCTGTACCAAACTTTCGACATTTTTAACATTCATTGAAATTTTGATTTTTTACCGTTTCACGCACATTCGAACGCTATTTTTATACATATTCAAGCACCTATTGGGTTGTGTATCTTAAATACTACTCTCACATTTTCAGACATAAATAAAAATGTGTTGAAAACGAAAAAGTATTTCAGAAATGGAGTTTCAGTAAAATAAAATCGAAGGATCTGAGTGTTGTTTCGTGCTATAATATGCAACAATAGCAAATAATGGCAAAAAATAAAAATAAGTCAAACTTACCTGCTTTTCCTGCTAATGCCAAAGTTACAATACGCCTCGATCTTTCACTCATTTTCACGACAAAACACGTCCAACTTCTCGGAGAATACTATTGTAATAAATGAATAATGAATTAGAATCGCGAGAAATGTAAGGTGATACCAACGAGTTGATACTTCTTGCCGAAAATGCAATGCCAGCCAGGCCACAGCTTATCTTTACAATGCAATCACAAAGCAGTGTTGCCATGTCGAGGGTGCCAGAACATGTGAAAAGCTACAGAGTGCCATATCTACAATATTTAATTAATTTTATACAGGCGTATATAGTAAAGCGACCTCTATACCAAAATTCCGGAACTAAACCGTATATTCCTGAATAATGGATGTCAGTTTGGCACCCCACCTATTTTTCGTCAAACGAGGTAGGAAGCAGTTACAAACCATACTACACATTTAAACATAGGAAACCATGTGGCACCCAAAACCGGGTGCCCCTTGCATTTTTGGGTGCCATAACAGCATCGATTATGCAGTTTTGGTGCCACAATGACAAGTATTATGTATATATATATATAGGCTATATATATACCTGGTTTCCCACATACGACGATTTTCTAGTGTATGTAACCGGTCTAACGGCGAGTTTTCGCCCTTGCGACGACGTCGTCGGAAATCTTACACATGTAAGGGTACGTACAACAACTCGATGAACGCGCCCACTACCGGCATGCGCCAACGCCGTTTCTTAAGAACTACGTGGTCGATTTTTGTGCGAAGTTAGCCTCGGTTGCCTATACTACAGCTCCGAAAATATCAAAATTTGTTGAAGGTTGCCTATACTCAAGCTGGGAAAATTTCAAAATTTGTTGAGGTTTGCCTATTACCTGTTATATATATGGTGAATTTCGCTCGCTCTGGCTGCAACATAATCTGTTTTGTGAAGATAATCTCGTAGGCAAGACGTCATCGGTGCAGTCAGCCGAATTCGCTATTAATAAAAACGTTTTAAGAATTAATTACAAGTTCTGTCCTCTGATGTCTTTAATATTTAACCATTTTATTACCTTAAACATTACATTTATTTGTATTTACCGAGGTCGTAGTGGCATTATTTCAGTAGAATAGAATTTTTAAACAAATAGGAAAGGTTTGTGCGGTTATGGGATCACCTATTACCTTCTAATAATCTCTTTATTTGGTTTTTAGGTGATCTAAAAATTATTGTAAACTACTTGATTTGGAAGTTGGGAATATTTATTATTAAAGATAATCTTCAAAATACTCGATTACTTGGTCTAGACATTATTAAAATGCTTTTCGTTGTATTTCAGGTTCGTACAGTAGAAAATAAATTATACAGCAGATAAACTATATTCAAAGTAGTGTAAAAGCCAAATCCAGGGATGAAAATATTACGAACTACATTAACGAAAGTATACAGTGTGTTTGTAGATCGCTAGACAGCTCGTAACTTCGTTAATAATAGAGATATCGAAAAGAACTTTCTTCTGTTTTAAATGCCAGTATACAACCTAAAAATTGACGTTAACCAATTTAAGCCATAGCCTCCTATTTTTACGTGGTGATACACAACTGTGGTTTTTTAAATGGAATACCCTGTATATTTTTAGATATTTGAAATCAGCACTAAAAGTGCTTTATAATAGCATTCTTAAATTTAAATTTAGGAACTTATTATTTTTCAAAATTAAAAAAAATTTTTTAGGCAAAGTAGGCCATGAATTACGCAAAATCAATAGCAATCCAACAAGAAATGCAACACAAACTCCAATTGACTCTAAAAATTCCTCATGACCGAATTATAGCACCAAACGTACTAAAACAATTGATAACTATGTTTTTTAAATAGAACAATATGAGTTGTTAAAGCAAAGAGCGTTGTATGACCGATTATATGTAATTTAGCAAAGAGCGTTGTATGACCTATAATATGTAATTTAGCAAAGAGCGTCATATGTGCCATTGCCCATATCGCACAAAGACGTGCTGCGCAGCAAAACAAAGATCGTTGTATGACCTATAATATGTAATTTTGCCATCCCAAGAGCGTCATATGTGCTGTAGTACATATTCAATATATCTATAATAGGCCATGCGGCGAACCGATTCGTGCTGCGCAGCAAAAAAAGTAGTCGAGACAATGATTACGTTATTAGCTGACCCGGCAAACGCTGTTCTGCCCAAAAATAATATTGGTCTGTGACCGCCACTATAGAGTTTTAATTTTATGTTATGTCTACCGTCTTTGACTTAAAAATAAATGCCATTTTCGCAATCAACGTCCCAAAAAACATCAATAACGACACCCATAACGATTTTTAGGCTTATTTACCCCATTGCATCCTCTAAGAGGTTGCTTTTCAGAAAATCACGAAATACGTGTTTGATTATTTGTTTTTAGGAATACTCGTACTAAGTATCATGTCGAAACGTCTATTTAATATTATTTTTCCGTACAAAATTGGAACCCGCATTTTAAAGTCAATATTAAGTACATCGATTCCTTTAGATTTACTTTTAATCGAGTTTATAATTCCGACAATATCCGCAATATTAACACTGAGTTCATTTAGTTTGTGGTTTTTATAAAAATCTAATACATTATTGTTATCATTGTTGACGTTTGGTACATTATTTATGAAAAAATTATTAAAGAATCGGGTTTACTTAAATGTTCTGGTATGGTATTGTTGCTTTTAATATTGTTCACACACAAAGATTTAATTTCCCTCCATATGGATTTAGTATCATAGCCATCAAATACAAAGTTAAAATACGCTTTTTTCTCCTTTTGTAGCTAAAGTCACAGAATTTCGTATCGATTTGCAATATTTCCAATGCGCTAATGATTTTGAATGTTTATACCTATTATATGCCTTATTCTTTAAGTTTATTAGAAGCTTGATAGTCTCTGTTATCCATGGCTTGCATTTATGGGTAATTTTAACTAATTTTGAACCAGAATTTGCAGAAATCACTGGAAATTGTGAAAGCATATTTTCTTGGAAAATCGGGACATTTCGGGAAAGCATTTCATTGCGGGACAACTAGTTCCAAATCGGTAAAATCACGAAGGTATAATTAAACCAATTAATAATATAATATTAATATAAAGAAAACTAATGCCTACGACTTGGTACAAAGAAATACGATATAAAATAACACGGCGACCTTGGGACTTTTGTGCAAGAACGGAATGCCATCCGACGTGACGTATATATAAACAGTGACCCAACAACAGGATGCAAATTCCGCTGCATTTGCTGGTCTATCTTTAATTTCTTTGTGTGTGTTAAGCCTTAATTTTAAATGTAAAATTGTTAGTAGCACACATTTTCCAATATGAAAAGACCACTTGTCGTTAGACTTCAAAACATTTATATTCTTAGATGTTTACTTAATATCGCAAATTACAGGCTCTTAGAGAAAGATATTTCTTTATATTTGGCAGGTTTTAAAAAATATATATCATTATCAGGGGAAGCTAAAGCTGTTAATATAACTAATACGTCTATATTCTCTGAGACTATAACTAAACCTGTCTCTATCCAATCGAATATCAGGTGCAGTTTTCGTGTTGAGCCATCGGGATTTATTCGATGTTTCTGATTATCGACAAAAACAATTGCTTTTTTTCGTAATTACGTACAATAAAATTAATATAACTAGTTAAAATTGCACCATACTGTTGAACAAGTTGCCATTTGTTTTTATGTAATAACATTCCTCCTTCGGTCACAACTAGCAAATCGTTTAATTCAGTAATATATTTTGGTAATTGTACAAAGAGGTCGTAGAAAATACATTTTTAGGCGTTCGAATTTATATGTTATAGTTAAATGTATTTAATCTATTTAACTTTTAGTTAATATAACAATTTTAGAATTTTATTAGTATATAATGTTTATTAAATAATAATAATAATCGTACAGAATAAAAATTAACCTCTTAATGCTATATTTATAATAAGCGTGTCCAAAACCCCTAGATATGAGGCAACGCGCGAAATTCAAAAATGAAGCTATTTTGCCACTTTAAAGACGTTATTTTCCATTTTTGATAAATTTTAACACAAAATTTGAGATCAGCGACCCAAAAAAACCCTGTATACGAAATAAAAACCGAATGAATGTTATCAAGTGTCAGGCAATTGTTTAAATAAATAAAAGAGTAATTTTTTTAATTAAGACTGTATTAAAAAACACTTACTTGTTAATAACAATTGAAAAAATAAAAAGCACACCTTCTCACCCGTGGGGAACTTTTCTATAAACATTTCCGAAATTAAAAAAAATATATCAAAATCGGTTTTGAGTCAACGAAGTTAGAACTTTTTTTCCTTAGTAAATGGACTACAGTGCAATACGGTTGCTTATATAAAATGAGAAAATATATGTGACGGGATTTGATACGCCTCAAAACACTTTTGGTTTAATTTATTTGAAGTGACATTACGTTTTTGCTTAACTTGCTGCTGGAGGCCAATCTAAAAAAATATTACGCGATATTATTTTAATACCCATGTATGATGCCACAAAATTATTTGTCCCATTTTCTAATTTCGAAAAACGCACCCAGTGAATTATATATAATTCACCTAGCTTTAAATTTAAAATATGGTAACATATCGAAGTTAACTTTGGTAATAAACGTCCAATCTTCGTGGAATTTTAAACAGCTTTAACCAAAAAGACCCCGAACAACTTAAAACCGTTTGGAAACATTAAAAGTCACCCCCCGGATAGAAAAAAAATATTAGTGTTTTACGTCTAACGACCGTAAATACACATTTTGGTAAATATCTTGACTCCACCGCCACCTACCGGGTTAATTTTTTGTATAGGCATTTCTCTCTAAGTAACCAACGTACATTCCGAATATGAGCTAAATCGGACCGTAAATACACATTTTGGTAAATATCTTGACTCCAGCGCCACCTACCTGGTTCATTTTTTGTATAGAAATTTCTCTCTACGTAACCAACGTACATTCCGAATATGAGCTAAATCGGACCGTAAATACACATTTTGGTAAATATCTTGACTACAGCGCCACCTACCGGGTTTATTTTGTGTATAAACATTTCTCTCCACGTAACCAACGTACATTCCAAATATGAGCTAAATCGGACCATAAATACAATTTATCGAAATATCTCGACGACATGCTTGAGCAGTGCGTACTCGAACGGTTTCCAGTCTTTCTTCCCGTTGCTCATCGGTATCTGAAACTCGTATGCCCTTTGCTTTTGTGTTTGAAGTGTAGATCGACCAATCGCTTGTCGTTTGGGTGGCATAATTGCTATATACGAGGATAAATTTAGTATTCCTTTTTGTATGCTAGTGTACGACAAAATATTGTACGATGATCGACAAAAACAACAATTGCTTTTTTTCATAATTACGTACAATAAAATTAATATAACTATTTAAAATTGCACCATACTGTTGAACAAGTTGCCATTTGTTTTTATGTAATAACATTCCTCCATCGGTCACAACTAGCAAATCGTTTAATTCAGTAATATATTTTGGTAATTGTACAAAGAGGTCGTAGAAAATACATTTTTAGGCGTTCGAATTTATATGTTATAGTTAAATGTATTTAATCTATTTAACTCTGAGTTAATATAACAATTTTAGAATTTTATTAGTATATAATGTTTATTAAATAATAATAATAATCGTACAGAATAAAAATTTACCTCTTAATGCTATATTTATAATAAGCGTGTCCAAAACCCCTAGATATGAGGCAACGCGCGAAATTCAAAAATGAAACTATTTTGCCACCTTAAAGACGTTATTTTCCATTTTTGATAAATTTTAACACAAAATTTGAGATCAGCGACCCAAAAAAACCCTGTATACGAAATAAAAACCGAATGAATGTTATCAAGTGTCAGGCAATTGTTTAAATAAATAAAAGAGTAATTTTTTTAATTAAGACTGTATTAAAAAACACTTACTTGTTAATAACAATTGAAAAAATAAAAAGCACACCTTCTCACCCGTGAGGAACTTTTCTATAAACTTTTCCGAAATTAAAAAAAATATATCAAAATCGGTTTTGAGTCAACGAAGTTAGAACTTTTTTTCCTTAGTAAATGGACTACAGTGCAATACGGTTGCTTATATAAAATGAGAAAATATATGTGACGGGATTTGATACCCCTCAAAACACTTTTGGTTTAATTTATTTGAAGTGACATTACGTTTTTGCTTAACTTGCTGCTGGAGGCCAATCTAACAAAATATTACGCGATATTATTTTAATACCCATGTATGATGCCACAAAATTATTTGTCCCATTTTCTAATTTCGAAAAACGCACCCAGTGAATTATATATAATTCACCTAGCTTTAAATTTAAAATATGGTAACATATCGAAGTTAACTTTGGTAATAAACGTCCAATCTTCGTGGAATTTTAAACAGCTGTAACCAAAAATGCCCCGAACAACTTAAAACCGTTTGGAAACATTAAAAGTCACCCCCTGGATAGAAAAAAAAAATATTAAGTTTTACGTCTAACGACCGTAAATACACATTTTGGTAAATATCTTGACTCCACCGCCACCTACCGGGTTAATTTTTTGTATAGGCATTTCTCTCTAAGTAACCAACGTACATTCCGAATATGAGCTAAATCGGACCGTAAATACACATTTTGGTAAATATCTTGACTCCAGCGCCACCTACCGGGTTCATTTTTTGTATAGACATTTCTCTCTAAGTAACCAACGTACATTCCGAATATGAGCTAAATCGGACCGTAAATACACATTTTGGTAAATATCTTGACTCCAGCGCCACCTACCGGGTTAATTTTTTGTATAGGCATTTCTCTCTAAGTAACCAACGTACATTCCGAATATGAGCTAAATCGGACCGTAAATACACATTTTGGTAAATATCTTGACTCCAGCGCCATCTACCGGGTTCATTTTTTGTATAGACATTTGTCTCTAAGTAACCAACGTACATTCCGAATATGAGCTAAATCGGACCGTAAATACACATTTTGGTAAATATCTTGACTCCAGCGCCACCTATCGGGTTCATTTTTTGTATAGACATTTCTCTCTAAGTAACCAACGTACATTCCGAATATGAGCTAAATCGGACCGTAAATACACATTTTGGTAAATATCTTGACTCCAGCGCCATCTACCGGGTTCATTTTTTGTATAGACATTTCTCTCTAAGTAACCAACGTACATTCCGAATATGAGCTAAATCGGACCGTAAATACACATTTTGGTAAATATCTTGACTCCAGCGCCATCTACCGGGTTCATTTTTTGTATAGACATTTCTCTCTAAGTAACCAACGTACATTCCGAATATGAGCTAAATCGGACCGTAAATACACATTTTGGTATATATCTTGACTCCAGCGCCATCTACCGGGTTCATTTTTTGTATAGACATTTCTCTCTAAGTAACCAACGTACATTCCGAATATGAGCTAAATCGGACCGTAAATACACATTTTGGTAAATATCTTGACTCCAGCGCCATCTACCGGGTTAATTTTTTGTATAGACATTTCTCTCTAAGTAACCAACGTACATTCCGAATATGAGCTAAATCGGACCGTAAATACACATTTTGGTATATATCTTGACTCCAGCGCCATCTACCGGGTTCATTTTTTGTATAGACATTTCTCTCTAAGTAACCAACGTACATTCCGAATATGAGCTAAATCGGACCGTAAATACACATTTTGGTAAATATCTTGACTCCAGCGCCATCTACCGGGTTAATTTTTTGTATAGACATTTCTCTCTAAGTAACCAACGTACATTCCGAATATGAGCTAAATCGGACCGTAAATACACATTTTGGTAAATATCTTGACTCCAGCGCCACCTATCGGGTTCATTTTTTGTATAGGCATTTCTCTCTAAGTAACCAACGTACATTCCGAATATGAGCTAAATCGGACCGTAAATACACATTTTGGTAAATATCTTGACTCCACCGCCACCTACCGGGTTAATTTTTTGTATAGGCATTTCTCTCTAAGTAACCAACGTACATTCCGAATATGAGCTAAATCGGACCGTAAATACACATTTTGGTAAATATCTTGACTCCACCGCCACCTACCGGGTTAATTTTTACTTCCTTTTACTACTATAAAGGAAGTATTGTATTCACCCCAAAAATTCGAAATTGAGTTTTCAACAGATCTTCACGTTTTCGAGTCCCCTGATCCCAAAAAACATATTTTTTTTCATTGGTCTGTCTGTCTGTCTGTCTGTGTGTCTGTGTGTCTGTCTGTGTGTCTGTGAACAGAATATCTCAAAAACGAAAAGAGGTATGGCATTGAAACTTCATATATAAGTTTTGTGTACTATGTAGATGAGACAGCAAGCTTTTGAAGAAAATCGCATAACCGGAAGTAGGTGTTTACTCTTGTGATTTTTCAGTTTTTTTCGATTTTTTCAAAAACGGCTCTAACGATTTTTTTTAAACTTCACATTTTTCTTACATTTTTAATGTGTATTGATGTGAGATAGGTGATTTTCCAGTTGAATACTTCTAAAGTGGGTTTCTTTTGTTTTTTTTTCTATTTTTTTTATTAACTCCTATTTTAAATAAAACACCCGGTATATTATTACATTTTTGAATTCACCTTAAAATTCTAGAGAAAATTTGTCTCTTCAACTAACACTCGATTTTGTACCGTTTTTGTAGAATTTGTAATTTTTTAAAATTTTTAACAAATGGTTAAAAATTAAAAATGAAATTTTTGACTAATTATAAGATCACTGTAAAAGGAAGTTGTGTGAGTGTATCACACCAGATTTTTTGTATAGGCATTTCTCTCTAAGTAACCAACGTACATTCCGAATATGAGCTAAATCGGACCGTAAATACACATTTTGGTAAATATCTTGACTCCAGCGTCACCTACCGGGTTCATTTTTTGTATAGACATTTCTCTCTAAGTAACCAACGTACATTCCGAATATGAGCTAAATCGGACCGTAAATACACATTTTGGTAAATATCTTGACTCCAGCGCGACCTATCGGGTTCATTTTTTGTATAGACATTTATCTCTAAATAACCAACGTACATTCCGAATATGAGCTAAATCGGACCATAAATACAATTTATCGAAATATCTCGACGACATGCTTGAGCAGTGCGTACTCGAACGGTTTCCAGTCTTTCTTCCCGTTGCTCATCGGTATCTGAAACTCGTATGCCCTTTGCTTTTGTGTTTGAAGTGTAGATCGACCAATCGCTTGTCGTTTGGGTGGCATAATTGCTATATACGAGGATAAATTTAGTATTCCTTTTTGTATGCTAGTGTACGACAAAATATTGTACGATGATCGACAAAAACAACAATTGCTTTTTTTCATAATTACGTACAATAAAATTAATATAACTATTTAAAATTGCACCATACTGTTGAACAAGTTGCCATTTGTTTTTATGTAATAACATTCCTCCATCGGCCACAACTAGCAAATCGTTTAATTCAGTAATATATTTTGGTAATTGTACAAAGAGGTCGTAGAAAATACATTTTTAGGCGTTCGAATTTATATGTTATAGTTAAATGTATTTAATCTATTTAACTCTGAGTTAATATAACAATTTTAGAATTTTATTAGTATATAATGTTTATTAAATAATAATAATAATCGTACAGAATAAAAATTTACCTCTTAATGCTATATTTATAATAAGCGTGTCCAAAACCCCTAGATATGAGGCAACGCGCGAAATTCAAAAATGAAGCTATTTTGCCACCTTAAAGACGTTATTTTTCATTTTTGATAAATTTTAACACAAAATTTGAGATCAGCGACCCAAAAAAACCCTGTATACGAAATAAAAACCGAATGAATGTTATCAAGTGTCAGGCAATTGTTTAAATAAATAAAAGAGTAATTTTTTTAATTAAGACTGTATTAAAAAACACTTACTTGTTAATAACAATTGAAAAAATAAAAAGCACACCTTCTCACCCGTGGGGAACTTTTCTATAAACTTTTCCGAAATTAAAAAAAATATATCAAAATCGGTTTTGAGTCAACGAAGTTAGAACTTTTTTTCCTTAGTAAATGGACTACAGTGCAATACGGTTGCTTATATAAAATGAGAAAATATATGTGACGGGATTTGATACCCCTCAAAACACTTTTGGTTTAATTTATTTGAAGTGACATTACGTTTTTGCTTAACTTGCTGCTGGAGGCCAATCTAAAAAAATATTACGCGATATTATTTTAATACCCATGTATGATGCCACAAAATTATTTGTCCCATTTTCTAATTTCGAAAAACGCACCCAGTGAATTATATATAATTCACCTAGCTTTAAATTTAAAATATGGTAACATATCGAAGTTAACTTTGGTAATAAACGTCCAATCTTCGTGGAATTTTAAACAGCTGTAACCAAAAATGCCCCGAACAACTTAAAACCGTTTTGAAACATTAAAAGTCACCCCCCGGATAGAAAAAAAAAATATTAAGTTTTACGTCTAACGACCGTAAATACACATTTTGGTAAATATCTTGACTCCACCGCCACCTACCGGGTTAATTTTTTGTATAGGCATTTCTCTCTAAGTAACCAACGTACATTCCGAATATGAGCTAAATCGGATCGTAAATACACATTTTGGTAAATATCTTGACTCCAGCGCCACCTACCGGGTTAATTTTTTGTATAGACATTTCTCTCTAAGTAACCAACGTACATTCCGAATATGAGCTAAATCGGACCGTAAATACACATTTTGGTAAATATCTTGACTCCAGCGCCACCTACCGGGTTCATTTTTTGTATAGACATTTCTCTCTAAGCAACCAACGTACATTCCAAATATGAGCTAAATCGGACCGTAAATACACATTTTGGTAAATATCTTGACTCCAGCGTCACCTACCGGGTTCATTTTTTGTATAGACATTTCTCTCTAAGTAACCAACGTACATTCCGAATATGAGCTAAATCGGACCGTAAATACACATTTTGGTAAATATCTTGACTCCAGCGCGACCTATCGGGTTCATTTTTTGTATAGACATTTATCTCTAAATAACCAACGTACATTCCGAATATGAGCTAAATCGGACCATAAATACAATTTATCGAAATATCTCGACGACATGCTTGAGCAGTGCGTACTCGAACGGTTTCCAGTCTTTCTTCCCGTTGCTCAGCGGTATCTGAAACTCGTATGCCCTTTTCTTTTGTGTTTGAAGTGTAGATCGACCAATCGCTTGTCGTTTGGGTGGCATAATTGATTTGACAGCGAAAGTAATGCTTTGTGACGACTATTGCAAATTCACTTGGAAAAAGCAAAGAAAATGTATTTCCTAATTTCAAAAATCCCACCTAGTGAATTATATATAATGAGAAATTATATACCGGGTGGCCATAAATATCTGATATCACATTACCTTTGGAATTAACACCGCTTTATTAAAGTGATGAATCCAACTAAACTAAATGTCATTAATGTCATCACAACTAAAATTCCTATCTGTCAAAAATTATTACAGTTTGCAATAAGTATTGAAGTTAGAACAGGATATTTTTATAATTGAGTAGTAGGCTAAACTGCAGAATCTGGGACACATTCCCCTCCTCTCATTTGCATTTTATTACATTTCATACCAATATTTATTATAATTGAAATATGTATAATGCTAACCAACATTTATAAGTAGCGAATTCCATGGCTATCGGGATCTCAGATGTTTATGGCCACCCGGTATAATTCACCTAGCTTTAAAATTAAAATATGGTAACATATCAAACTTACCTTTGGTATTAAACCTCCTATCGTCCTATCTTCGTCAAATTTTAAACAGCTGTAAGGCTGTAACCATAAACAACTTAAAACCGTTTGGAAACATTAAAAGTCATCCCTCGGATAGAAAAAAAATATTAAAGTTTTATTAAGTTAAACTTGCGCACGAAAATGTGCTAAGTTTTTTCCTTTAATTATTGTAATAATAACCTAAACCTATTAAAACGCGGACGAAAAATATAAATATTAATATTTTTCTTCTGAGATTAAAACTACGCAATTTTTGGTGTCCGTACAAAAGTTCAAAATCTGGTACAATTTAAACGTGTAATTTGGTACAACTTTTTGAGGACCTCTAGCAAACGCTGTTCTGCCCAAAAATAATTCGTCTCTGAAACCCCGTTCCACCATTATCGAGTTTTAATTTTAGGTCATGTTCACCGCCTTGGACTTAAAAATAAATGCCATTTTCGCAATCAACGTCCCAAAATACCTCAATAACGATTTTTAGGCTTTTTGACCCCATTTCACCCCCTAAGGGGTTGATTTTCGGAAAATAACGAAATATGTGTTTGCTTATTTGTTTTTATGAGTACTCCTACAAAGTTTCAAGTCGAAACGTCTATTTAATATTATTTTTCCTTACAACCTGGGAACCCTCATTTTAAGTCAATATTAAGTCCATCGATTCCTTTAGATTTACTTTTAATCGTGTTTATAATTCCGGGCCACACAGCACACAGACGTGGATATATTAGTTATTGTTTTGCGGTGGATATGCAAATTAGCAGAATTTCGGCAACGTTGCTGTGAGCAGCGGAATTTCTTGGAAGTCTAGTTGACAACACGGCATCAATGTAGGCGACGAGTGCAACATTCCAAACGTAAAACCGAGTATTGTTCCTTATTGTTTTGTGGTCAGTGCTCCGCCGTTATTCAAATGTAAAAATGTCATCATAAGTGTTAGAAGTATACCAAATGTGTTTTATTTAAATTCAGCATACAGTCCACTCTATCGACGAAACATTTTGGTACTACCATCTTGATCTTGAGTATTACAACAGAAAACGCTGACTAACCGAAAACGCCATAATGGACGCCATGTTTCAAACGACAAGGGAAAGTAACCCGAAGGCCTTCTAAACGAACCGACGTCACTACAGCTATTTTGTTGGGAATTAACACGGTGCAAGAATCCATTTTCCAGAAATATCAAGGGTGAGTCGTTTTTTTTCCCATTTCTTTTTATTGTTTCAATTGAGTCACGTGTTGTACAATTACGGTTACAGTAGTTTCAATTCATTTTTTATATGTGCGTTCAATTACCTTATTTAAGGTTAAGTAAATTAAGAACGCGGTAATCCTGCTGTTTAATGCTCCCATTTTGAACTACCGATCCCAGAGCTAGTAATATAGGAGGGATGCTGCAATGCTGTGGGTCGATTCTACTACCATTAGCAGTAGTTCACTTCGATAAAGAAATTGGGAAAACTATAAAAATGCAAAATAAATTAACAAGACAATTAAATTTTAATTATCTAACATTATATTACAAGTACATTATTAGCAATAAAACTGTTTCCGTTACAATTGAAATTCGACTATTTTTGTGATTGTAAGCAACTTCTTTAATAATCTTTTTGCAGTAAAATTATTTAAAAATTGCAGCTCTGGAATCGGTAGTTCAAAATGGGAGCATTAAACAGCAGAATTACCAAGAACGCTTATAGCACATTCTGTTTAATATAACGTATAAATTTGTTGCTGGCAAAAGCCAAGTGCAATTCAGCACATGTGTGAGAAATTCTATACAATGGCTACTGAAATGTCTAAATTAAAGAGAAAGAGGGGGGCAATTAAGCATAAATTGACTAGTTTTAATTCATTTTGGCACCTATTCAAGAAGCATTTGGAAATAAGGCAGTAATTCCTGAAAACAGTGGTAGATTTGAAATTACGAGTTGACAATTTGGTAAATTTATTACAAGAATTTGCGGAAGTTCAATTACATATTGAATATTTATGCGAGGTAGAGTTACTGGAGCGAGAATATTTACAAAGAGATAATTTCACTGAGTTGTATTCATCAAGCTTAGCTACAAGCAAACATATTTTAGATAGCATCCTTCAGTCACTTGCAAGAACAGTCCAGTGTCGTGCTGTTATGGACCTAGCATTGCTGTTCTTTGCTTCTGTCGAATTAATCTGGATGTGCTGTATTCAAAGACAGGGATTGGGCTCTACTAAGTTAATAAAATTTTAATTGTCAAATAATGTACGCTCCATGATCGTTGTATAGTAATGAACGTACTGATTATTCGATTTAAATACAAATTGAAAAGAATCTGCTACGCGTATGATATAGCGTGTGTTCTGCCTCGCAAAAGTATGCGTGTCCAGCCCCTGGACACACGTGGATTCTGTATGCGAGATTCCTGTATCCCAGATACAGAAAATACACACGTTCAAATGGAGATGTTCACACGGCATTCAGCGACACATATAGTATCGGGGTGCAGAATTTCGTCATCTGTCCTTTTCGGCCACCGGCGACAAATTCTGTATCTTGGATACCGATTATCATATAGGCGTTCGTTGCTATACAACGATCATAAAGCGTACATTATTTGACAATAAAAAATTTATTAGCTTAGTAGAGCCCAATCCCCTGTCTTTGAATACAGCACATCCAGACTAATTCGACAGAAACAAAGAACAGCAATGCTAGGTCCATAACAGCACGGCACTTGACTGTTCTCGCAAGTGACTGAAGGATGCATCTCAGATACAGTCGCCACGTCTGAACAGACCGAGATTCTGTATCCCGCACACTGTATCTCGCATACGGAATCCACGTGTGTCCAGGGCCTTTAGCGCAGTTCTAGAAATTACTACTTTTTGTTTTAAGAAAAAGCTTAAAATCCACTTTCAAAAGGGCAGATTTCAAAGTTTACTTTTATGTGGTGTTTTTTCTTTCTCATTTTTACAAAATAGCTCTTAGTGTAACTGTATCTATCTCACTTTGAAGCATTACAGATTACGAGGAAAAACAAGACAAACATATTTGCCAATAGTAAACAGGGAAAATATTTACAGTGCCGATTTACAGTCAAATCTTTCAAATTTGTATGTTGTTCCATGAAGGAGCAGTTTTAATTTTCAAAATTATATTCTTTTGAGTATTTCTACAAACTTTGGCATTTGCTGGCATAGCTACACTTACAATAAAAATATAGGTTGTTTTTATGTTTATGTTGTCGATATTGTTTTAGGTTCACTAATAGCCAAGCGAAAAGACTACCAGAAATTGTCAAAACACTACCAGCCAGTCGGACTTCATTAACACCTACTGAGAGGATGCTACGCAAAGAGGTGCTAAAGCTGAAAAAGGCAGCTGCTAAAATGAACTCCAAGAAATTATTAATGAGTAAGCAAATGCAGTTACTTCGTAAGAGCAAAACTACCCTTTCTTGTCGCAACAATTTAGTATAGATATAGATTTACAAGAAGCAAAGGAAAGCCAAGATCCTCTTAAAACTTTAGTCGTTAAATATTTTAAACAGCGTAAACGTCAAGAGCAGACTTCTGATTAATTTAGTATTTGTATATAATTTTAGTTAGATTTAAGTAATTCTTTTAAACGAAGCTAGTTTCAGATTTACCACGCTTTGTTTTGGTAAACTAAATAATTTCATGGCTTTCTTCTTCAAGCTGATGTAAAAAAAAATATTTTTATTGAAAAATGAGTAACTAAATATTTTCAAAGAGAAGTAGTTTTATTAATTGTAGAACTACCACAAGTTATAACAGAATTCTTACACTGAAAAGAAAACCACGATGCTTTGGCATTTTGACAAATGTAAAATTTGACGTATTGACATTTCTCTATAATTTATTCAGTTAATTCTTCAAAGATCATTCGTGCAAAACTCTTGCCTAGCCAGATTGGTGTTTTTTATTTGCTATGATTGCTAGAATGCAATTAAACTCGGTTAAACTCTTAGAAAAAGAACCCTCAACGTTAAGCGTTCATGACTTTACGTCAATTTCTTCTTGTTTAATTTAAGTAATCAATTGTTTATAAAATTATAATCTTACCAACAAGAGTTGTGAGCACTCGTGATTCTACGGTTGAAAAATTCATATTAATATTTTATGTAACATTAACGTATTTCTAAGTTTGATCATTGAATGAAAAATCCTTAAACATACGTATTATTGAGAAAAAGTAACTTACTGGAGTATCTTGTAGTGTATATTCAATTATTGATTTAAAAATTCATAGGGTTACTACATTAAAGTAAAATGCTATAACATTTACTGTACAATCTTGCAATAAAATACCGGGAGATCGAGAAAGGTTGTCCGAAAAAAACTACTTTCTACAGCGAGTATATCAATATTTACATCCTCCAACTGTCATCATAGACATCTGCTGTCATGTATGAAATGAATTTAGCAATTTATGGTAGATTCAAATTAGGAAAACCATTATGACAATAAGAAGTTATTTGCAATCAGTTTTAATTAAGGTTAATAATTAGAATATTAAATTTTACAAAATTAAATTATACTCTAATCAGTAATTATTACAGTTCATGTTCGAAATGAGCCCCATTATTGATGATACAGCACTGAACTCTTCTTTTCGTGCTGTTAAAAACATTTTGTAGCTGTTGCACAGTTATATTTGCAGTAGCGGCAGTAATTGCATCCTTCAGTTGCTCAAGTGTGTGCATGGGGGTCTGATAGATCGTGTTCTTTAAATGTCCAAATAGAAAATAATCCAGGGCTGTCAAATCGGGGGACCGTGGAGGAAATGCAATGATACGATCATCATAAAATTGTTGTAAATGTTGACGTGTTCGAAGGGCTGTATGTGCGGGTGCACAATCATGCTGAAAATATCCCTGACGTAACTCATCATCGTGAAGTTCATTAATAAATCTGTATAGAATTGTGATGTAGCGGTCAGCTATTATGGTATCTTCAAAAAACACAGGGCCAATTATGCGTCTCCTTGACATAGCAATCCAAACGCCAATCTTTATTGGATGCAGTGGAGTTTGTAAAAATTCACCAGGGTTATGAGCAGACCACATCCTGTAATTTTGTTTATTTACGTAACCGGTCAGATGAAACCACGCTTCGTCTGAAAAAAAACTTGAATTCAGCATTTCATCGTTATTTAAACTTCGGTTAAACCAATTGCAGTACTGCACACGCTTTTCATAATCAGGACGAAGTAATTCTTGCATTACTGAAACTTTATATGGGTGTAAATGCAGTTTTCGTCTTACTGCCTTTCGACACGTTCCATAGCTTAGTGTATGTGTTATTTATGAATTACTTGTTTTTGAAAATCATTAACTAAGTTTTTAAAGCATCTTGGAAGAGTTTCCTTTCCTAGATTATTAAATAAATTAACCATCTATCAACCTTTACAAGGAAAAACTTAATTATTAAACAGAATTAACAAACAATCTCAGTATAAAGATATGCAAATTAGAGTGATGTTTAACATCTATCCTTTCAAACCCTCACACCTTGATAAGGAAAAAAATATATCTATTTAAAACAAAAACAAAATAACTGATTAAAAATCTAACTGTAACACTCACAAATTGTCTACCTAGATATGAAATTTTTGGAGAATTGGAAAGAAAAACACAACGTAAAGAATGAAGGTTATTAAAGGATTCCTACTTAATAGTTTAAATGCATTTCAATCAGAATCACCCTTTTATGTAAAAGGCTTTTTAATGTTAACTTTTTAAATGTCTGAAGAAGCTGGAACTGCCAGCGAAACGTTACCAATTTGAATACAAAATTTTAATGTGTTAAATTGACTAATACCTACTAGCTTTCTTTTTGTAAAGTTAATTTTCAAAATGTATTTTAGTAACTAATTTAAAAAACAATTTTAGCGGATTTTTCTCCAATCTCAACCTTAAATTATCAGCAACCATCTGTCGGAGTTTGTACTCGATCTTATAGATCGCCCTGTATATATAGTATGATCAAAAATTAATCTCATCTAGAATGGCTGTGGACGTACAAACCAACGCCTTTAAAATTGGCTTACATACTTATATTTAATTCAAACTGTCAAATTTTATTCTTTTTATCCATCTTATTACAATATTATATTGAAATATACAAATTTGCACGTAAGTCATGTAATCGTCCAACAAATAAGCCTGCGCCGGTCGAATAGACACTTCATCTTCTCTAACCTAAAAGTAAAATATATTTGACCCAGTTTTAAAGGCAGCAATTTGTTCTTTCATAGCCATACTAGATGAGATTAATTTTTGATCATACATCAACACAGCCGGCTACGTCTACGTAGTATTTGCAGAATTCTTTAAATTTTTATTTATTGATATATAACTGAAGCTGTATTTAACTTTTTCTTTTTGCAGGTCATCAGGTTCGTCAAGAAGTTTTAAAATCTCTTCGGACAAAGAGACATGTCCGTCCTTCTGGACCACCCCTTTGCAGTGTGGAACCTCTCCTGTTATAAAAACAGCCATGAGCAACATCATACGAAACAAGCGTTCGTAATCGACATGGTCATCATTATTTGAAAGTTGTTTTATTTTGGTTTACTGATATTGCTATTTCTAAATTATTGCATTATTTTATTGTTTATTATCTGTTAGTTACTAAATCATGTTTTTGTTTGTAAACTGATTTTTTCTACAACCGTGTCTAAAGTAGATACTTTAAACACGTTAGTTAGTTTGTAACGTGTTAATTTTTAAAACGCAGTGCATAAAAAGTTCTTTATAAACCTTAGAGCGTATTTTGGGTTGCCTATGATAAAAAAAGTGAAATGTTCGGTTGTAGAAGAAATCTAGTATGCAATATTGTGCAAAAGATCTTTTTTGCATAGTGATCATAAAAGTCGTCTTTTTTTAACGAATAATCGTATTGAAAATTTCACTTTTTTTAATGCAAAAATCGTGAAAAAAGTACGTTTTTTTTCTAGTTTATTGAAATGTCAATTCCGAAGTCCTTTTCTACTAAATTTCGACCAAGAGATCACTGTGCAAAAAAAACTACGTGTACAGGGTGGTTTTTTTCGTTGATATTATAGGGTACATACTAAAGGGTAAGAGATACAAAAAAACTAGTATACGTGTCTAGTCCTCTTTTTTAGTGGTTAGTTTAACGGCATAATCAGAACTACGCTAACTAGATTTGTCTAGGAAATACAGGGTGATTCTCAAAATCTGCTGTTTTTTGTAGTCTCTTGTAACTTCTTAATTAGCAGAGTTACAAAAAAATTGTAAATACAAAAAACATGCGACTTTTTACGTAGAATCCAGCAGCGTACTTGAAAAAATTGTAAGGGTTTTGATTTTTGAGACATTTGGAAAACTATCATTTTTTTAATAAGATCTGTATCTGGGTAGCTAATAAAATTACATTTCTTTTTACCATTGCAACGATATATAATACTTAATATTTTATTTTATTGTAAATAGCGAAAATACCAAAAAACCCAAAATAAGTTTTTTTTTAGTTGGCCATGGATTGAATCGCTTTTATTTTTGTTTTAGAATGACATTTCAACATTTCGTTTTAATGACAGTTAATACTAGTTTTATAATATTCTAAAATCGTAAGCCAGAATATCTTAAAATCAAAATTTTGCATAATTATGATTTGGAAAAAAAGATTTGTACTATATTAATTATGAATTAGAAAAAATTTGAGTTTTATACCACATCCACAAAAATCTTGTTTTGCTTGTTGACACTTTCCTATTTCGAAAAAAACGTTAAAATGTCATTAACAAAAACAATTACGATTCAACCCATGGCCAACTAAAAACAATTTTTTTTGTAACTCTAATTAAGAAGTTACAAGAGATTACAAAAAAAACCTGTATTTCCTAAACAAATCTAGTTAGCGTAGTTTTGATTACGCCATTAAACTAACCACTAAAAAAAAGGACACGACATGTATACTAGTTTTTTTTGTATCTCTTACCCTTTAGTGTGTATCCTATAATATCAACGAAAAAAAACCAACCTGTACAACACGTTTTGAAAGTCCTCACTCGCGTATTAACTCTACCCCACTCGTGCCTAAAGAGTAGCTTTACGCGCTTGTATCGTAAATTACTACTATAGAACTTCAATTCTACTTGCCTGCTAATCTAATGAAAGTATTATGTTTTTTAAGATATTTTTTTAGAAATGGTTAACTGGTAACTATTGCTGTTGGTTTTTTGGTAGACCATTATTTTTACCAAATGCTTTTCTGTTATTTGAATTTAAAAAAGAGTTTTCAATTCCATTAGCTGTTTTCTCATTTTTTTTTTTAATTGCTATTTTGTTATTGTATCACTTTTAAAATGTGATTTTGTTAGATTTTATTTTGGATAATTAAAAATGCATGTGTGTACTTTTTACCATTTGAATTATATGGTTTCTTCACTGTATTTTAATATTTCAATTGTAAACATTGTCAACGGTGTTCCATGTAATCTTTTAGATTATAACTAAAAATACGTTGAAGTGTACTTTTGTTATATTTTGTATTTGAATGTAAATAGGAAATGGCTTACTAAATAAAATATAAAAATGGATTTACTTGTTTCATTATATCTAGATATTTATTAATACGATGTGCTGATATTGGTTTTTTTCTGAATAATTGGTATATTATGCTACTCGAGAGATTTCAATAGTATTTGTTATTTGTTTAATAATTAAGGGGTTAGAGCACTTTGAAATTGTGAGAAGTGCATCTAGTTGAAGGGAATACTCAAATTTATTAGAATAAAAAGGATACAACTGATTTTTATATAAAATCTGGAACATTTTAATCATCTAATACTTGGAGCTTTAAAATTACTTAACTTTAAGCAATGGTAATTATTGTTGGCGAATTTGTTATTAATTCAATGGTGAAACTGTGATTAGAAGCTGTAAAAGTTTTATGAATAATGCAGGGTCCACGAACTAGTGAGACCTACTTAAAATAGGTTGGTGGACCCTGTACAAGTTCATAAACACGTTTCTTCAATAATAATTTGTCTAACATTACCTATGCATCATTAATTTTAAACCTTAAATTAACAAAAATTGCCAAAAAACGAATTTTGTGACAACATACATATTGTGACATATATTAAACAAAGGGGGGAGTGGAGACTAAATTAATTCATTCATTCATGTAGTTCTGCACTTTACATAACAAATTTTATAATATTTAACACCTGTTAGTTATGTTTAAACAATTTGTAGTAACATTTTCCACATATTTCATGAATAAACTTAAAACTAAGATTTTCAATGCTTTTAATACTACATCCCGCCATTATTTTTGGCTCGGTTCATGCAAGTTAAACAACTGTTTTACCGACAGCTCACAACTACCATTTATTATGTCTATTAGCCCATACAACGATTTTATTTCCCGCTAAAACTCGCATCGTCGTATGTGGGAAACGATGAATATATATATACTAGCTTTTACCCGCGACTTCGTTCGCGCGAGGTTCGTTATTTGTGTATTAAATAATGTTCCGCCCCACCTTGCCCCGTCTCGACCCTTCCCGTCCCGTCCCGCCCCTTTCCCTCCCGTCCAGTCCCGTCCCTTCCCGTCCCGTCCCGCCCCTCCTCTTCCATCCCATCCCCTCCCCTTCCATCCCATCTTTTTCCTTCCCTTTCCGTCCCGTCCGCCCCGCCCCGCCCCGTCCCGCTTTGCCCCGTCCCGTTCCGTCCCGTTCCGTCCCTTCCCTTCCCGTCCAGTCCCGTCCCGCTCAGTCCCGTCCCGTCCAGTCCGTCCCGTTCCGTCCAGTCTAGTCCCGTCCCGTCCCGTTTCTTCCCTTATGTCATGTTCACCGTCTTGGACTTAAAAATAAATGCCATTTTTGCAATCAACGTCCCAATAAACCTCAATAATGACACCCATATCGATTTTTAGGCTTACTTACCCCATTTCACCCCCTAAGGGGTTGATTTTCGGAAAATCACGAAATACTTGTTTGCTTATTTGTTTTTAGGAGTACTCCTACGAAGTTTCAAGTCGAAATGTCTATTTAATATTATTTTTCCATACAAAATTGGAACCCCCATTTTACCCCTTTAGGGGTTGAATTTCGAAATATCCTTCCTTATTCCTTGTATACATCATAAAGGGAACCTCTGTGCAAAATTTCAGCTTTCTAGGTCCAAGGGTTTGGGCTGGGCGTTGATGAGTCAGTCAGTCAGTCAGGACTTTTAGAAATATATATAAGATATATATATATATATATATAGATAAGTAGGTTAAACATAGTGACTTAACACCCAATACCATCAACTCTTTAACTTTATCCAATCTGGAAGTGTTTAATGCAGTCAACTCACTTAATCCAATGACTTGTATAGGTCCAGATGGTATTCCACCTACATTGCTGAAAGAATGCAAATTTATTATATTCCAGATTCTATTACGTCTTATATTTAACAAGTTACTGTCTGAAGGCTATGTACCAGATTTATGAAACGCATCGTTCCTAGCATCAATTTTTAAATCAGGCAATTTCGATCGTAAACATCGTACCTAAATGATTTGAATCCACTATAACGAATAAAATAGCTAAATTGGATCAATCCATTTATAATTTCCCAACAACATGTTTTTCACCAGGGTAAACACCACCCACCTATATCAACTGAAACTAACTTGTTACAATTTTTGCAATACATTTTGACTTCACTTGAAAACGGGTCACAAGTTAATGTCATACACATAGATTTTTCAAAGGCGTTTGACTTTGTCAATCACAGCGTACTACACCTTAAATTGAAATCTCTTGGTATCTGTGGTAATATGTAGAGGTGGTTTGATAGTTATTTATTAGATAGAACTCAATATGTTAAATATAAGCAATTTATCACGAATTAGGTAATAGTAAGTTCCAGTGTTTTCCAAGGTCACACCTTGAACCACTATTATTTAATATATATTTTTTCGTAATTGTGATTAAGCCAGATCAGCAATATTTTGCTATACATGGCTGATTGATCTACTTATTTACATGTTGTATTAATAATAACTAATGGCTGCAGCCGCACTAATTTAATACTGTTTTATGATAATTGTGTTCACTGAAGTGTATTTATTCACTTGATCATTTTTCATATTACAGTGTTGCACTGATTTTTAATTATCACTGTTTTCTGGTTTGCTGGATAAGAGTAGAAGAGTAGAACATCCTGAGGAAGTTTTCGCTTGAGCCTGATATGTATATTTTGTCGTCCAGTGTTGTAGGTTATTGCACCGGTACAGTTTCTTATGTGTTTGAAATATTTTCTCGCTATGTTCTTCACAAGGTCTCGTATGGTAGGTAGTCCCGCTTCTCGATAAAGTTGAGTGTTGAATATGTACCAGGGTGCGTTGAAAACTATTCTTAAAATTTTATTTTGAAAGGTCTGTACTTTTTTCCTTTGGGTGTTAGATGCTGCTCCCCAAATTTGACAGGCGTAGGTGATTACAGGTATCAAGATGGACTCATATATCAGCATGCCACATTCTGGTTTAAGTGTCGATTTTCTGTTAATAATTGGATATAGCATGCCCAGCCGAGTGTAAACCTGATTTAACTTTTTGTTTATGTGAAAACCCCATGCGAGCTTTTTGTCCAAATAGACGCCCAAGTAGGTACTTGACGGCGTTATCATCAGGATTCCATTCAATTTGCTGATCGAAAAGAACAAGATTAGGCGGTTTAACAGGTATGCGTAATGTAAAACTCTTTGATTCGCATTTGGTGGGATTAAGCGTAATACACCATTTAATAAACCACTCGCTTAGTTGGTTGATGCTATTCTGTAGTTGTTGAGTTGCTAGGAATATGTCCTTGTGTTGTGTTATAAGGACAGTATCATCTGCATACATTGCGACGGTTGAATTAGTGGGTTCAGGTAGATCACGCACGAATATATTAAACAATGTTGGTCCTAATATAGAGCCTTGAGGTACTCCGGCATTGATGTTCTTCTATGCTGACAAAGTGGTATTGATTCTTACAGAAAAACTTCGGTGTGTGAGGAAAGATTTAACGATGTGTAGTATGTAGCTAGAAACGTTACAGCTGACCATCTTAAAAAGAAGTCCATCTATCCAAACACGATCGAAAGCTTGGGCGATGTCGAGGAATATTGCTACGGTATGTTGTTTATTTTCAAATCCATTTTCGATCAGTTCTGATATACGCGATAATTGCTGGATAGTAGAGTGCTGTTTACGGAAGCCATATTGAAATACAGGTAGTGTTTGGTTATCTGTGAAAAACTGAGTAAGTCGAACAAGCATAATCTTCTCTAGAAGTTTAGCTAAGGTAGATAGGAGACTAATGGGGCGATAACCACTTGGATCTTTATGATTTTTCCCTGGTTTGGGAAAGAGAAGCACATGGGCATGTTTCCAGATATTTGGGAAATATCCAAGTCTCAAGCAGCCATTAAATACGATGGTAAGAAATGTTGTAGCTTTTTTTGGAAGATTTTTGAGAACAACGTTTGGAATGAGATCAGGTCCAGGAGACTTTTTTAAGGAGAGGCTTTTTATTAGTGACCCAATTTCGGTTGGGGTAGTAGGATCTATTAACGCAGGGCTATCTGGGAAGGTAGTATTTAGCTGTGTTGTAATTTCTTGGGCCAATGATCTATTGTTTTCAGCAATTAGCGTGGTAAATGTGCCTTCTAGGTGATTGGCAAAAAGGTTTGCTTTTTCTTGATCAGAAGCATAGATCTGGTTGTTGACTTCGATATTTGATATTTGAGGCTGTTGTTGTAGGATCCGTTTAGTTGCTAGCCACATAGTTGGGTCTCTGGGTTGAAGACTAGCTATGTAATTTCTGTAGCTATCAAATCTATATTTATCTAAAGTGCTCTTTACTTCTCGATTTGCACGATTTAGCTGTGCTTTAATCAAGGGGTCCCTTGTTCTGTTCCATATCCTCCTAAGTCTGTTTTTATTATTAATTAACTTTAAAATGCAATCTGGTGGGTTCAAAAAGTTTATTTTACGTTTGGTTTGCATTTTTGTGGATTGGTTTATTGCAATTTTTATCGAATTATTGAATTGACTTATGGCAGTGTCAATATCTTCTTCTGATGTAATTGAAGTAGGACAGGTTATTGCTTTTTGCAACACTTCTCTGAACTGTTTCCAATCTACACGACCGTTTAATAATATTGGTAACATCGGCTTGATCATGGGGGAGTTATGAAAGGTTATTAATACAGGTAGATGGTCAGATTCTAACTCTGCAATTACCGTTTGCGATATGGGTAGGCAAAAGTTTTTAAGAAGGCAGATATCTAATATGTCGGGGCGTTGATCTCTGCGGTATGGATAATGAGTTGGTTCACTAGGTGCTGAAATCTGAATGGCGTGGTTTGAGAGATACATTTGGAGCCTGATGTCGCTTGGATTATTGCTATTGCAGCCCCAGAGGATATTTTTGGAGTTAAAGTCGCCGATTGCTAGTGTAGGGATATCGCTTTGGAAAAGTGTTGCAATATCTGCTTCCTGTAGTCGCTGTTTCGGTTGTTTGTAAACTGCAAAGATGTTGATGCTGGTCTTATTTTTTAGAAGTAAATTAATCCCCACTGCTTCGAGATTTTGTAGAGTAAGCAGTTCAAGTAGATGAGCGCATATAGAGCGTTTTATGATTATTGCGACCCCTCCTGAAGCAAAGTGAGTTGCTCGATCTCGACGATATACAAAATATTGTGGTATTTTAAACTGTTCGTTTTCTGCTAGGTGAGATTCAGTAATAATCATAATATCGACGTTATGCCTGGCTAAGAAGGCTATAACCAACGATCTTTGGTTGGATAAACCATTAGCATTGTAATTTACAATGATGGTGTTAGATAAGAGATTGGGGGAATTATTTGCCATTAAAAAGTGAGGGAATAAGTGAAAATAAGAATGACTTGATTTCGTTGTGAAAAGGAGCCAGGAGGTTCCAGATAGACTGAATTAGATTAACAACTGATGGGGAGTTTGAGGTATTAGGAATGCAAGGCTGCGTGTCGTTAGTTGGTAAGGCTCATCCTGCAGTAGCGTGGGCGTATGTAGTTCCAGGAGTAGAAAACTTGTATATATTAGGTTCTCTTCTTGCAGTAGTTTGCTGGTTGGGGTTATTTTTCTTATTTGAATTAATGTATTATTGACAGCCTCTGTAATTGGCTAGATGTTCTCCGCCGCAGTTTATATACTGTGGTTTGACTGAAGGTATTTTAGGACACTTAGTGTAGTGATGTGATCCTGTACACTTTACGCATCTAGATGGGAGGTCACAATTTTGGACAAAAGAGTCGTTATGTATCCAATTTAATTGGTCACCATGACTTTCAACAAAGAAACGAGTTGTATACATAATTTTGTTGACTATCACATATTTGTTGTATGCTAAAAGAGATTACAAAATGTCAACGTCATTTCAAATTGAAAACTTATTAAAAATCATGTTAGGTATGCTTTCATTGTTTTAAATTGAACACTCGCCAAATGTACTAAACATTTTTAACCTAAGTGTGCAATAAAGTGACAGATGTGTACAATAAAATTCTTATTGCATACTATGCAGTAATAACATGCTTTTGGAGTATGGAAAGTGCCAAATAATAGCCTCCTTTAGAAAATGGTAGTCAAAAAATAGTATATTACTTTACAAGGGAGGTAGTGTAAATCTTCCTACATCCTGTGTAAAGTACATAATTTTTTTCGCTACCAATATTTCCATATGTAAAATAAGTGGTAATAGCGTAAAGTTATCACATTTTCTAAGATCTAGTAGCCTATTTCGGAGCTTGGGGCGTTGTTTCAGTGCTGTGACGTTTTGCTTGTTCTAAACGCACTGTGGATAATAGTACGACCGATAATGGTTTTCTTCATGTTAATCAAATGGCAGACATGGCATCTCGTCAGTTATAGTAAATGCGGGAACTAAGTAATTCACTTCTCTAGGGAAGTAAGTACATTTTCATGGAAACTGTAACAATTTTTGTAAATGTTTCCTACATCCCTCAAATCAGACAGTGTAAGGATCACTTGCAAGGAAGGTAGTGAAAAAAATAAGTATATAATTATATAATATAAGCGAGTTTTACTACGCGTTAAAATTAACACACTTATTTCTGATGCACCCTGTATAATTGTATACGAATTATAATATTTCATAATGTTTATTATACCGGGTGTCCAGTCTCAAAGTCGAACATATGCAATTGACATTAGTGCATTCGGTCGTTCTTCATTGAAAGAATTATTTTTTCTGTAGATAATTTTAACAGACGTTGACAGAAAACACCGATTTACGCCAACTAATTACCATTTTTTTTGACAAATGCTATCGAACTTGAAAATCAAGGCATGGCATATTTAAAAAAGTTTTAAATTAGCATTTTAAAATAAAAATCGCATCTTGAATATTATTATTGATATGATTTGATGCGTAATAATTTTATCTTTCCATTGATACCATTACCTTCCCTGTAAGTTGAATTGGCGAGCAGGAATCGGCAAAAACGTTCAATACAATGTTAATCGCCTATGTTCGACTTTGAGAACGGACACCCGGTATACGTCAATATTATTGATATTATTATTAGTAGTAGTAATCGTCTAGTAGTAATTTTAAGGAAAGCGCACATTAATACGAGCGGCACAATCATAAATAGAATGTTTCATATCCTCGCCTACGCAGATGATGTGGTCATAATTGCGAGAACAATCAAGGAGTTAAAAGAGGTATATGAACACCTAGAACAAAGTGCAGCCAAGGTAGGGCTTCGAGTCAATGAAACAAAGTGTAAATATATGATCACAGCAAGAAGGAGTTCCGTACAACGACAGGCTCTTGAAATAAATCAAAACAACTTCGAGCAGGTGGCAGATTTTAAGTAGCTCGGGGAAGTAATAACTGAAACGAATCTAGTTACACAAGATATAGCAGTAAGACTGGTGGCAGCAAACAGAAGCTATTACGCACTAAAGTATGTTTTCAAAGCCAAGGATATATCCATTAACAAGAAGTTAACAGTCTATAAAACCATTCTAAGACCAATCGCAGTGTATGTGGCGGAAGCGTGAATAAAAGACAAATAGAAACTTTGAATATGTGGGAACGGAAGGTGCTAAGAGATATTTTCGGACCAGTGGAAGAAAATGGGGAGTGGCGAAGAAGATATAATTATGAGTTACGGGACAGATATAACGCACCAAGTATAGTGAGTGAAATTAAAAGTAGCAGGTTGGGGTGGTTGGGTCACCTACAGAGGATGAAGGAAGAAAGGAGTGCTAGGAGAATTTTCACTGGGAAACTTGTAGGAAGGCGACCAAGAGCAAGACCAAGGGCGAGATGGCTAGATATGGTGGAAATGGATCTGAAGGAAGTAGGAGTCAACAACTGGAGAAAGCTAGCAAAGGACCGGCTCAAATGGAGAAGCATAAGAGGGAAAGTGAAAGAAGTGCAAGACCAGGCGCAGACCTAACTAGTCTGTCCAAGTGTCAATAAGTTGGGAAGCTCGAAAGAGAGGCCATGGTCCTAAAAGGACCGTTAATGGCCAAGGAGTAAGTAGTAAGTAAGTAAATAGTTTCTTCCTGTGGCTAAAAAACGAAGAGTAGCTGTGAGGCGTTCGTCTGGAGTAATACTTTTACGCATTATCGTGTCTTCTCTACTTATGTAGAGATCTATCAACTTTAAAAGTACATCAGAAGTATTTGCATCCATTCTTAAATAGTTCTTAAAGTCATCGGGATCATTATCCCTTAATTCCCGTAACAGTTTCATATCACTGTATTGGTCCCGTTCACTTAACCAATTTTTCTGCCAGACCCTAGGCATTTTAGTAATTTTTTTCTTTAAAATTATTTGCTTGTAAATTAACGCGCACACTGTTCCACGTCTCTTTCTTTTGATGTTTGAGAGCAATTTTACATATAAATATTATTCTGCACGTTGTTAGTAAACCCAACTTGATAGTGAACGGGAATTTGTTTTGTTGAAAATTTCGAGATTCCAGGGGTCACGCCACAAGTCAGCGAAAAATGCCGGTTTTTAGACATAGACACATACTTTTTCATTTCAGAATAAAATGTCTGTGAAATCCCACGCATTATCCTGCCGGAAAAAGTGTGGCGTACATTCGTGCCGGTTTTGAACGTGTGTCTATGACCAGCTATGGCAGCTCCAAAAAGAACTTGAGATCCCTTTCCTGATACCATTCTGCCTTTCCTGTTATGATCTTGCTTTACCCTGACAGCGTATCTGTTTAAGTAAAGTAAGATTAGGTATAAGGCCCTTAAGGAGCTGACAGAGTTTCTGCCAGCCCTTGAGGATATTTAGCCTCCCTGCAATCCGTATTACCCGACCGTCATTAATTAAAAGTCGAAACCGCGACCCCTTTAAGTTCATTTCCCTGTATCCCTTATAACCAAACCACCGTTAATTGCAAGCCGAGACCGCGGCACCTGCAAATTAATTTTCCTGTAATCCGCCGAAATAGACCGCCGGCGCCGTTGCTATTTTGTCCGTAATCGCTTGAATCCAGAGCGTAATTTTAATTGTATTCAAGAAGAATGCATTTAAAAAAACTTAATTTTGTTGACATTAAAGCCCTCCGAGATTTTCTACCGCTGTAACCGCTTACCAGTAACCGACACCTGAAGATCACGAGGTAAGGCACCCACCTGTAAAACCAGCTGTCCGCACCCCAGAAGCTGCCCAAGAGCTCGTAGGTGAAGGCATCCCAGTTCCAGTACTTCGCCATTTCAATAACGGAACTCCGAGGTCACCGTCGCATCGAAGATTCGAACCGCGGACGCCGGCAAACTTCTCCGCTAGGACCCGGACACGTTCACGGATCCTCCGGCCGTGTATAAATAGCTCGCAGCTCACAGGTAACCTTTAGAAATGTACTTTTAACGCGACGACTTTTGCAGCGACGATTATTGTAAACAACTGGATATCACAACTGCTGCAAAAGACCTACAGCCGCTTCCAGCAGAATGTGAACTTCCAGCCAGCGATTCGACCTAATTCGTCCTCGTTATTATTTCTGTAACCCGACACCTCACGGTATAAGGGTACCGATTATATATATATATATATATATATATATATATATATATAACAAAGTCCTTTTCACAGCTCGGTGGTTACTACACAAGGCGAAGAATTTGACTGGGAAAGGGGTTATAGTCAACACCAATCTCAGTACTTGGGCAACGATTACAAGAGCTATTAATGGTTTGTTGAAATAAAACCACTTGATGCTAAGGTCGACAAGTTTCGAAATATATTTATTCCATTCTCAAGACCTAACAACTTGCGGCACAAAACCGAAAAGGCACATGTAGTTCACAAAACATGTGACTAGATTTCAAATTTTAAATTTACAAAAGCAGTACAGCGAATGCAGCATATCACACAACAAAAAGTAATGCTAGATTTTCCTGTCACCAGGTTACATGTTAAAAATCCACAAATACATTTAAAATTAATTAATTACTACAATTTTTATTAGTTTTAAGCCATAATGGCCGTCAATTTGATAAAATTGTTCAGGGTTCAGGGTTTTGAACAATTTTATCAAATTGACGGCCATTATGGCTTAAAACTAATAAAAATTGTAGTAATTAATTAATTTTAAATGTATTTGTGGATTTTTAACATGTAACCTGGTGACAGGAAAATCTAGCATTACTTTTTGTTGTGTGATATGCTGCATTCGCTGTACTGCTTTTGTAAATTTAAAATTTGAAATCTAGTCACATGTTTTGTGAACTACATGTGCCTTTTCGGTTTTGTGCCGCAAGTTGTTAGGTCTTGAGAATGGAATAAATATATTTCGAAACTTGTCGACCTTAGCATCAAGTGGTTTTATTTCAACAAACCATTAATAGCTCTTGTAATCGTTGCCCAAGTACTGAGATTGGTGTTGACTATAACCCCTTTCCCAGTCAAATTCTTCGCCTTGTATATATATATATATATATATATAATAGTTTAAGATGTTGGCTGGGAACGGATGAGAATCCACCCACAGCACTGGGCACAATATTCAGAGCTTGATTGGTTATAGGAAATTAAAACCACATTGTATCTTGTCAGACGTTTCAGAATACTTTATTCTATTTTCGATGACACCTAGAGGAGAATTAACAATAGTCACAGGGGTGATAAAACAAGCAGTAGTGATCTTACCGAAAAATACTAGGGCATAACCTTACAGTTGTTAACATGTGTTGATGAAAATTTATATTTTAACAGGTATGAAGAGGGTGGTGAAACCGCATTTTTGTGAAACAACAGAAGCACATTGAGTACTACTGAATGGCATAATAACACTTTAAAATACACAGACACAATTAAAGCAAGTTTAAAATTCGTTAATTATTAAAACGAGGCCATGGCCATGCAAGGTCATGAGCAGGTGTCATTTGCAAGCACTTCCTGCATTCTTATAGTGCGCGCATGCGTAATGAAGCACGCGTCTGAATAGTACGAGGTGAGGCCAAAAAGTAGTTGGACGGTCCACCTTAATTCTTGCAATTAAATTTGAGTTTAAAGTTAAAAATTCAAAGAAAATTTATTATTAGCCATAGATAGCAAAAGGTGATAGGAAACACTTAAATTATCAATATCTTTTTTTGAATTTAATGCATTAGGGGTCCCGAAAATGCTGCACATCTCTATAAAAGTACGTCTATTGGTGTTAGGTTCAGTAGTTATGATTTTGGGATTTGCAAAATCCATGCTATGGCCAGTATTGCTGACATGGGTTGCTAAAGCACAGGCTTTGGGCTTGACTTTGGAGTCGCTCTTGTGTTGGGTTAGCCTAGCATTGAGTCTTTGGGCTGATTGTCCAATATACGATGAGTCACAATTCTGGCAATTGAGTTGGTAGACTGCATACGGAGTTAAAGGAGTTGGTGTTTTGTCTTTGAGTTTAGAGAAGAAGTCCTTCAAGACATGTTGATGTTTGTCAGCAATAGTAATGTGAGCCTGGTTGCGGAAAATCCCTTTGATAATAGCTGATAGCTCGGGGATGTAAGTGAGACTTTTATAGACCGGTGGTTTAGGAGGTGGTTCTTCCATGTTAGCAAGAGTTTCATTGTTACTTCTCCTGTTGTTGTTGTTGGCAGATATAATAGAGTTAAGCAGAGAAGTTGGATAATTATTCAATTTAAGGATGGTTTTTAATTTATTTAAGTTGGCATTGTGGAAATCAGGATGTGATATCGTCAGGATTCTGTGTTTTAGTCCTTTCACCACGTTGATTTTGTGGCGGATATTGTGAAGGGAACGGAAGTTTAGAAACCTTCCTGAGCTGGTCGGTTTTATGTACCAGTCCAGTTTGATAATGTTGGACTCGGTCCTGATGACTAGGGTATCCAAAAAAGGAACAGATTTCTCCTTTTCTTTTTCAACCGTAAATTGAATGTGCTGATTATATTGATTGAAAACTTCTAACACTTTGTCTATTTCTTCCGTCTACAAACTGGTATAAGAATGGAAATTGGAAATCCAATTTCAAAGAACAGTCCTTAATGATGGTGTTCACAATGATTTCGGCCAAAATGGGGGACAGGGTGGAACCCATGGGAGACCCAAATATTTGTTTATAGAAAGAGTTATTGAAAGTGAAATATGTGGAATCAAAAATAAATTTTAATAAGGCTAAAAACTTAATTTTAGGGATTTGAGTATTGGGTTCTATTAAATTCCAATTTTTGTCTATTATTTGTGTAACTAACTGAAGTGGTATATTGGTAAAGAGTGACACTACATCCAATGAAAAAATGACATAATTTGGTGGTAATTGGAAATTGTTAATTAAAGTACTGAAGGCAAAAGTATCTTTCACTCTGTAATTGTTATACTCAGCAAATGACTGGCTTAATATTTCAGCTATAAACTTGGATAAGTTCCTGTCAGGATATTGAGGTGATGAGACAATAGGTCTGCAAGGTGTATCGGGTTTATGTATTTTGGGTAACCCGTAAAGTTTAGGAGACACAGCATTATGACAAATGAGACGTTTATATGTGATGTCATCTATGTAATGTTGGTTAAGCAGGTCTTTTATGAGTTTATTGAGTTTAATCTCAATGGTGGTAGTAGGATCTTTAGGTATTTGTTTATAGACTTTGTCGTCTTGCAATAACATTTGCATTTTGTTCAGATAATCTGCACGATCCAGAGCTACTGTGACATTACCCTTGTCTGAAGGAACGATTAACAAATTGGGGTTAGATTTTAAGAACTTACTACATTCCCTTTCTATTGACCAAAGTGGATGTTGCTTATTGTGATTTTTTAAATAGTCAGTTATGTGAAAAGCTATGAGTGATCTGAAATTGTTTCTATCTTTGCTATCTACGGTATTTACAAGATCTTCTATTTGAGATAAATATTTGAATAAAGTTAATTTATTATCTAAGCGGACAGGCAAACCAAATTTAGGCCCAAGTGACAGAAACTGTTGTATCTTATCTGGTATTTGTACAGTAGTTTGATTGCTAAACCATTTGCTCGGAACATTGTTATTACAAGTTACAGTAGGTACCTTTAAACGGTTAATTTTATTAACGTTGCTAACCCTGATTTTATTAAAAATATATTGAAAGCTTTTATTTTGTTTAGTATTGAAGTTGTTGAAAATTTGGCGTGGTAATGTTAATTTAGATTGTAATCGTGAGTGATACAGGTTATGTTGTAATTTTCTAACCAGGTCGTTAGCATCATTAATCTCTATTTTAAGTAAACTTATCTCAAATAGAAGATCTTGTAAATACCGTAGATAGCAAAGATAGAAACAATTTCAGATCACTCATAGCTTTTCACATAACTGACTATTTAAAAAATCACAATAAGCAACATCCACTTTGGTCAATAGAAAGGGAATGTAGTAAGTTCTTAAAATCTAACCCCAATTTGTTAATCGTTCCTTCAGACAAGGGTAATGTCACAGTAGCTCTGGATCGTGCAGATTATCTGAACAAAATGCAAATGTTATTGCAAGACGACAAAGTCTATAAACAAATACCTAAAGATCCTACTACCACCATTGAGATTAAACTCAATAAACTCATAAAAGACCTGCTTAACCAACATTACATAGATGACATCACATATAAACGTCTCATTTGTCATAATGCTGTGTCTCCTAAACTTTACGGGTTACCCAAAATACATAAACCCGATACACCTTGCAGACCTATTGTCTCATCACCTCAATCTCCTGACAGGAACTTATCCAAGTTTATAGCTGAAATATTAAGCCAGTCACTTGCTGAGTATAACAATTACAGAGTGAAAGATACTTTTGCCTTCAGTACTTTAATTAACAATTTCCAATTACCACCAAATTATGTCATTTTTTCATTGGATGTAGTGTCACTCTTTACCAATATACCACTTCAGTTAGTTACACAAATAATAGACAAAAATTGGAATTTAATAGAACCCAATACTCAAATCCCTAAAATTAAGTTTTTAGCCTTATTAAAATTTATTTTTGATTCCACATATTTCACTTTCAATAACTCTTTCTATAAACAAATATTTGGGTCTCCCATGGGTTCCACCCTGTCCCCCATTTTGGCCGAAATCATTGTGAACACCATCATTAAGGACTGTTCTTTGAAATTGGATTTCCAATTTCCATTCTTATACCAGTTTGTAGACGATATAATTTGTGCAGCACCAGCGGAAGAAATAGACAAAGTGTTAGAAGTTTTCAATCAATATAATCAGCACATTCAATTTACGGTTGAAAAAGAAAAGGAGAAATCTGTTCCTTTTTTGGATACCCTAGTCATCAGGACCGAGTCCAACATTATCAAACTGGACTGGTACATAAAACCGACCAGCTCAGGAAGGTTTCTAAACTTCCGTTCCCTTCACAATATCCGCCACAAAATCAACGTGGTGAAAGGACTAAAACACAGAATCCTGACGATATCACATCCTGATTTCCACAATGCCAACTTAAATAAATTAAAAACCATCCTTAAATTGAATAATTATCCAACTTCTCTGCTTAACTCTATTATATCTGCCAACAACAACAACAGGAGAAGTAACAATGAAACTCTTGCTAACATGGAAGAACCACCTCCTAAACCACCGGTCTATAAAAGTCTCACTTACATCCCCGAGCTATCAGCTATTATCAAAGGGATTTTCCGCAACCAGGCTCACATTACTATTGCTGACAAACATCAACATGTCTTGAAGGACTTCTTCTCTAAACTCAAAGACAAAACACCAACTCCTTTAACTCCGTATGCAGTCTACCAACTCAATTGCCAGAATTGTGACTCATCGTATATTGGACAATCAGCCCAAAGACTCAATGCTAGGCTAACCCAACACAAGAGCGACTCCAAAGTCAAGCCCAAAGCCTGTGCTTTAGCAACCCATGTCAGCAATACTGGCCATAGCATGGATTTTGCAAATCCCAAAATCATAACTACTGAACCTAACACCAATAGACGTACTTTTATAGAGATGTGCAGCATTTTCGGGACCCCTAATGCATTAAATTCAAAAAAAGATATTGATAATTTAAGTGTTTCCTATCACCTTTTGCTATCTATGGCTAATAATAAATTTTCTTTGAATTTTTAACTTTAAACTCAAATTTAATTGCAAGAATTAAGGTGGACCGTCCAACTACTTTTTGGCCTCACCTCGTACTATTCAGACGCGTGCTTCATTACGCATGCGCGCACTATAAGAATGCAGGAAGTGCTTGCAAATGACACCTGCTCATGACCTTGCATGGCCATGGCCTCGTTTTAATAATTAACGAATTTTAAACTTGCTTTAATTGTGTCTGTGTATTTTAAAGTGTTATTATGCCATTCAGTAGTACTCAATGTGCTTCTGTTGTTTCACAAAAATGCGGTTTCACCACCCTCTTCATACCTGTTAAAATATAAATTTTCATCAACACATGTTAACAACTGTAAGGTTATGCCCTAGTATTTTTCGGTAAGATCACTACTGCTTGTTTTATCACCCCTGTGACTATTGTTAATTCTCCTCTAGGTGTCATCGAAAATAGAATAAAGTATTCTGAAACGTCTGACAAGATACAATGTGGTTTTAATTTCCTATAACCAATCAAGCTCTGAATATTGTGCCCAGTGCTGTGGGTGGATTCTCATCCGTTCCCAGCCAACATCTTAAACTATTCTGTAACCACACGAGCTGTGAAGAGTTTTTATATTACTATATATATATATATATATATATATATATATATTCATCGTTTCCCACATACGACGATGCGAGTTTTAGCGGGAAATAAAATCGTTGTATGGGCTAATAGACATAATAAATGGTAGTTGTGAGCTGTCGGTAAAACAGTTGTTTAACTTGCATGAACCGAGCCAAAAATAATGGCGGGATGTAGTATTAAAAGCATTGAAAATCTTAGTTTTAAGTTTATTCATGAAATATGTGGAAAATGTTACTACAAATTGTTTATACATAACTAACAGGTGTTAAATATTATAAAATTTGTTATGTGAAGTGCAGAACTACATGAATGAATGAATTAATTTAGTCTCCACTCCCCCCTTTGTTTAATATATGTCACAATATGTATGTTGTCACAAAATTCGTTTTTTGGCAATTTTTGTTAATTTAAGGTTTAAAATTAATGATGCATAGGTAATGTTAGACAAATTATTATTGAAGAAACGTGTTTATCAACTTGTACAGGGTCCACCAACCTATTTTAAGTAGGTCTCACTAGTTCGTGGACCCTGCATTATTCATAAAACTTTTACAGCTTCTAATCACAGTTTCACCATTGAATTAATAACAAATTCGCCAACAATAATTACCATTGCTTAAAGTTAAGTAATTTTAAAGCTCCAAGTATTAGATGATTAAAATGTTCCAGATTTTATATAAAAATCAGTTGTGTCCTTTTTATTCTAATAAATTTGAGTATTCCCATCAACTAGATGCACTTCTCACAATTTCAAAGTGCTCTAACCCCTTAATTATTAAACAAATAACAAATACTATTGAAATCTCTCGAGTAGCATAATATACCAATTATTCAGAAAAAAACCAATATCAGCACATCGTATTAATAAATATCTAGATATAATGAAACAAGTAAACCCATTTTTATATTTTATTTAGTAAGCCATTTCCTATTTACATTCAAATACAAAATATAACAAAAGTACACTTCAACGTATTTTTACTTATAATCTAAAATATTACATGGAACACCTTTGGCAATGTTTACAATGGAAATATTAAAATACAGTGAAGAAACCATATAATTTAAATGGTAAAAAGTGACACATGCATTTTTAATTATCCAAACTAAAATCTAACAAAATCATATTTTAAAAGTGATACAATAAGAAAATAGCAATTTAAAAAAATAACAAAACTGCTAATCGTGTTGAAAACTTTTTGTTAAATAACAGAAAAGCATTTGGTAAAAATAATGGTCAGCCAAAAAACCAAAAGCAATAGTTAGTTACCAGTTGACAATTTCTAAAAAATATCTTAAAAAACATAATACCTTCATTAGATTAGCAGGCAAGTAGAATTGAAGTTCTATAGTAGTAATTTATGATACAAGCGCGTAAAGCTACTCTTTCGGCACGAATGGAGTAGAATTAAAACGCGAGTGAGGACTTTCAAAACGTGTTGTACAGGTTGTTTTTTTTTCGTTGATATTATAGGGTACATACTAAAGGGTAAGAAATACAAAAAAACTAGTATACATGTCGTGTCCTCTTTTTTAGTGGTTAGGTTAATGGCATAATCAGAACTACGCTAACTAGATTTGTTTAGGAAATACAGGCTGTATTTTGTAATCTCTTGTAACTTCGTAATTAGCGGAGAATTGTAAATATAAGAAACATGCAACGTTTTACGTAGAATCCAACGGTGTACTTGAAAAAATTATAAGGGTGGGTATTTTTGAGATATTTTGAAAATTATCATTTTTTTAATGGGACACCCTATATCTGGGTAGCTCATAAAATTACATTGTTTTTTACCATTGCAACGATATATAATACTTATTATTCTATTTTATCCTAAATAGCGAAAATACCAAAAAAACCCAAAATAATACGATCTTTTTAGTTGGCCATGGATTGAATCGTAATTGTTTTTGGTAATGACATTTCAACGTTTTTTTCGAAATAGGAAAGTGTCAACAAGCGAAAAAAGATTTTTGTAGATGTGGTATAAAACTCCAATTTTTTCTAATTCATAATTAATATGGGACAAATATTCTTTTTTTTCCAAATCATAATTATGCAAAATTTTGATTTTAAGATATTCTTGCTTACGATTTTAGAATATTATAAAACTAGTATTAACTGTCATTAAAACAAAAACGTTGAAATGTCATTCTAAAACAAAAATAATGGTGACTCAATCTATGGACCACTAAAAAAAATCTTAATTGTTTTGGGTTTTTTGGTATTTTCGCTATTTACAATAAAATAAAATATTAAGCATTATATATCGTTGCAATGGTAAAAAGAAATGTAATTTTATGAGCTATCCAGATACAGATCTTATTAAAAAATGATAATTTTCTAAATGTCTCAAAAATCAAAACCCTTATAATTTTTTTAAGTACGCCGCTGGATCTACGTAAAAACTCGCATGTTTTTTGTATTTACAATTTTTTTTGTAACTCCGCTAATTAACAAGTTACAAGAGATTACAAAAAACAGCAGATTTTGAGAATCACCCTGTATTTCCTAAACAAATCTAGTTAGCGTAGTTCTGATTACGCCATTAAACTAACCACTAAAAAAGAGGACGAGACACGTATACTACTTTTTTTGTATCTCTTAACCTTTAGTATGTACACTATAATATCAACGAAAAAAAAACACCCTGTACACGTAGTTTTTTTGGATAGTGATCTCTTGGTCGAAATTTAGTCGAAAAGGACTTCGGAATTGACAACCGTCAAATTGACATTTCAATAAAATAGTAAAAAAAGCGTACTTTTTTTCACGATTTTTGCATTAAAAAAAGTGGAACTTTCAATACGATTTTTCGTTAAAAAAAAACGACTTTAACGATCACTATGCAAAAAAGACCTTTTACACACTATTGCATACTAGATTTCTTCTACAACCGAACATTTCACTTTTTTTATCATACGTAACCCAAAATACATCTTACTTTTACGCTCCAAGGTTTGTAAAGAATTTTTTATGCACTGCGTTTTAAAAATTGACACGTTACAAACTAACTAACGTGTTCAAAGTATCTACTTTAGACACGGTTGTAGAAAAAATCAGTTTACAAACATAAAAACATGATTTAGTAACTAACAGATAATAAACCACAAATAATGCAATAATTTAAAAATAGCAATATCGGTAAACCAAAATAAAACAACTTTCAAATAATAATGACCATGTGGATTACGAACGCTTGTTGTTTCGTATGATGTTGCACACGGCCGTTTTTATAACAGTCGAGGTTTCACACTGCAAAGAGGGGTACTGCAAGTTGGCTTCTCATATCTCCGGGAACGATGGCACTTTTCGCAGTCGTATGGCATCTCTAAAAGGGGTTTTTAATGCCATTAAAGACTTCGGAGTGCCAAGTACCGTTATCAGTCGAACCTACAAATGTTTAAAGCTGTTAATAACATAAGTATTTAAGTAAGTAGTTATGGCTATGGAATAGTTCCTAATTTCTGAATGAAACTATAAGTCACTTAAAAATCAAATGTTAAACTTGACATAGTATAGTATAACGTTGTTGCATTCATAAATTAGGAACTATTTCATAGCCATGCTAGATGACATAATTTTTAATGGATACCTATTGGAACACATTTAGTCATTAAAAAATTCTGCATCCAAAAATTCGAAATTTCTAGTTTAATTTTTAAATACGTTCAAATGTCTAAAAAGCACGTTTTGCAGTAAATTTCACTACGCGGTGATACTACTTCTCAAGAGGTCCAGAGCATTAAGTAGATTACTATTATTACACACAACTGTCACATGATAGATATCATCCAATCAGAACCATGCATTTTTTTTAAATCGACCAATCCCAAACTGATTACCTGATAAGCTGCCTAGGGAAACCGTTAAACTTCCTAGTGCTAATTATCGACCCCGTAGATGGTGTCATAATTTGAAATAGAAATGCAAGAAACAAGCAATTTGAGTTTTTTGGCATTATTAGAACAATTTTAAATCATAATTTGTATAGGCATTAGCAGCCGGTCTTATAAAGGCCACTAATCTGACGTTAACTTTAAGTCGCTGTTAAAATAAACAAAAGCGCATCAAAATTTGTTCACTAATGAATAAAATGTCATAAGCACTGACGTTTTGATGCGCTTTTGTTTCTTTTAACAGCGAATTAAAGTTAATGTCAGATTAGTGGTTTTTATAAGACCGGCAGTAGGTGTAATAATACATAGTAATTAATACCGGGTGGCCATAAATATCTGATATCACATTACCTTTGGAATCAACACCGCTTTATTAAAGTGGTGAATCCAACTAAACTAAATGTCATTAATGTCATTAGAACTAAAATTCCTATCTGTCAAAAATTATTGCAGATTGCAATAAGTATTGAAGTTAGAACAGGAGATTTTTATAATCGAGTCGTAGGCTAAACTGCAGAATGTGGGGCACATTCCTCTCCTCTTATTTGCATTTTATTACATTTCATACCAATGTTTATTGAAATTGAAATATGTATAATGCTAACCAACATTTATAAGTAGCTAATTCCATGGCTACCGGGATCTCAGATGTTTATGGCCACCCGGTATAACAAGGGCGAGACATACTTACCGATAATTTTGCATACGCCAAGGGTCGAGTGCTGGTTGCAATGAAAATTGTCCCGAGGGCAGTTTTCTAAGGGCACCCAGCACGATGATTCTTGGCACGGGCAAAATTATATGCAAGTGTGTCACCCGCGGTTATATTTTGAAGATTATTACAAAAAACGCGTATACAAATTATGATTTAAAATTGATCTAATAATGCCAAAAAACTCAAATTGCTTGTTACTTGCATTTCTATTTCTAATTATCACACCATCTACGGGGTCGATAATTAGCACTAAGGAGCTCATCAGGAAATCAGTTCGAGATCGGTCGATTTTAAAAAAATGCATGGTTCTCATTGTATATTTGTCATGCGACAGCTGTGTGTAATAATCTTCAAAATATAAACGCAGGCGACACACTCACATATAATTTTGCCCGTGCCAAGAGTCATCGTGTTGGTTTCCCTTAGAAAACTGCCCTTGGGACAGTTTCCATTGCAACCAGCACTCGACCCTTCGCGTGTGCAAAAGTATCGGTAGTATGTCTAGCCCTTGTTATATTACTATTGATTAGAAACGTTATTAATAAGATAATAAAATAATTAAATTATAGTACATACATCTGGTTTTAAATTTCCATAATCGATGTGATTCCTCAAATTAGCTCGAATACAATTTGAAAGTACTCCGTCGTTGCGTTCTCTTGTTCTTCTGTCCAATCATCAAAGGTTATTTTCTGGTGTTTTTGGCGACACGTATCGACTACGGCGGGCTAAACAAAGATATTCCATTAGCGAATGTACAATTTATTAGTAGGTTAACAAGTACGAAGAAATGAACACGTATGTGGCTCTTACCCTTTATTTTTTGTTTCTTCGGTGTAACACATTGGGACGGAGAAATGCCCGATTTACTTGAAACCCGGACAAGCTTGGAACGCTTCGGAACAGCAACCCTATTTAAAAGTACGTAGGGATTCAACTGCACGTTGCTGGTTGATGGCCCAGAAGGAGAGAGATGTGAAAACTCCATGTTACTTGATAGATGTGGCACCGACGCATGCGAAACCTGCACACCACCGGAAGATGGTTGCTGCGTTTTAGGCCTTCGTGCTGGTATTAGAATACCGTTATTGTAAGAACGATTACGGTTATACATCTCCAAACCTTTAGTTCTCAATAACTTTAGAACTGCATATCTCTCAGGGTGACCTAAAAAAGAAATAAAATTGAAAGTGACAAGCCGAACTATTTATCTTAAGATCAAGTTCCGCGTTCGTTTGAAGTTTACTTTTATAGGAAAATATGGCTTTATTTTTTCAACAAAATTTAATATGTGGCAAGCATATCCCTCAAACTTTCTAATTTGGAATACTTGGCTCGATTTCATTTGAATAAAATTTTCCTGTAGTTAACAAAAGTATCACGAATTAGCTGTGAAAGTACACACCTTTCGGAAAACACTTCAGACGGGCAACTAATTGTTCCTCATGATGACATGCCTCAAGATGGTTGGGTAATTTAACCACACATTTCTTACAGAATATGCAAAACTGTCGTCTTGAATTGCGACCTTCTTCGTTACTAGCTACGCTTTCAGCATGTGATGGTGTAACATAACCCGGATGAACAATGTTCGGTAAAAACGCTGCAATGTCTTTATCAGAGTCCAAGGTATCTGCTACGTGTTCTTGGGGTACGCTAGATTTGGTACTCTGTACCGGTACAGCTTCTTTCAAATGACCATTTTCGGAAAATTGTTGAGACTCTCCAAAGTTACCTAGTATTAACGGATAATCTTCCGTGCCCGCACTATGCGATGCTGAAAATAAAGCTACAATTTAAAAAAAATCAGGTAAAAATAGCACAACTCTTACCAGATACACAAGAATGACTGCTTATTGATGTGATAGGAGAGTACTCTTGTGAAGAAGCTACAACGTTGGAGTAACCATTAACGTTTTCGATATCAAACGCTTGTTGCACAGGGCAGTCAACATTTGAAACGGGCACTGGTTCTTGGCTGTCGTATAGAGGGTAATCAAGGGCAGAAAAAGCTCGGTTTAAATTACGGCGAACTCTTTCCACGGAAGTGCAAGTGTATGGATAATCAACTCGCGGAGGGGTGATTTTGTTGGCTGGGTGCTCTGGAGCATTATTATCCATGATGACAAGTATGTTAAATTTGTCGAACTAATACAGATTTTACGGTATTCCTATAAACAGCGCTGGACAATGAAATCTAAGCAGGAAAATCAAATCTACGCAGGAAAATCAAAACAACGCAAGAGCTTATTGGTAAAAATAATGTTTGGGTTATGAAGATTCATGGCCCACAATGAATCGAAATGTCAGAATGTGAAAGAACAATTAAAACTAAAAAGCACGCCAAAAAATTATACTAAGCAGGAACATATACACGACGCTGGAACATATACACTACGCTGGAACATATACACTACGCAAGACATTGGCAGGAGGAATACGGTAACAATCTGTTGATTACGGGAAAGCAGTCTAAAACAAGTTGTGAACCAATCCCCAGGTTTGGCATTTTTCACATAACGTTAGGGGGAGCGCTCCACTAACGTCCAGCGGCAAGGAAGTGATACACTTGCAACAGTACATGTGGTTATTTTCACAGGTGATCCTTGCAGTAGTGCCCCGTAATAAAACTTCGCTGCAACCGTTACAGCTGGGAAGACCTACAAAACAAAATAACTAGTTGAAAACTTGCAGTCGTAGGTCAATATTAAATCACACATTTTGGGGGCATGGCGACTAATATTATTCAGGGTGTTGAAATTTGTTTTATTTTAAAATTTTACTCTAATATTTTCAAAATGGAGCAATGTTTTTTATTGAAATTTTTAGGGTGTTTATTAGTAATAGTTTTGTACATAATTCTGTGTAAATAACATTTTGAGGTCAACCGGTGGCATACTGGGGAGCTCAAACCTGTATATTGACCCAAACAGTGGCACGCCACTGGAAAAAAACGCGTATCCCTACGTTTTTTCTTATAGTTGGTTCCCCTATTATTTAATATTCTACTATTTTTTATATTTATAGGTGGCTGTTCAAGACATAAAAACAAAACCTTCATACAGGGTGTATTGATAAGAACGTTATCTAGTTACCTTTGAAATTTGTTTGCATGTACATTTTTAAGCGCTACTACATTGTTATTTGTATTGCATTATTCAGAGCATTTAATTTAGTGTCTACCAAATATTTAATACTACTATAGTCATATTTATACCTATTCGGAGTCACGTGATAATATAGTGACTATAGGTATGTCGATTCTTAAAAATGCAATTTTAGAGTAATAGTACATAAATGATACTTCGTTTTGTAGGTTATCATGACTGCTCGTTATACGGCATGACCGATGGTTTCTGTTTATTTTCAGTTACCTGCTCAACGAATTCAGGTTTAATTTAGGTTTTATTACCCTTATCTCAATAACTTACACGAAAAATATAATCTGACAGATTAGAAACGTCAAAATTTAATAGTAGATTATGCAATGAGGGAGAGAAATGCGTTATTTTGCTGAGGTGCAATTACTGACCCAAGTAAAATACCATTCTCTCCGAGTTGCATATACTATTTTTTTCACGTTGCAGGAAGATTTAAAACGAAAAACCAGTTTTTTTTAAACGTCATTTATTGACATTTTAGTTAGAATTTGTTTAAAATTAGTAGCCTATGGTAAATTTTAAAGTTGGTGGCACTGTAAGTCATTATGACAAGAGCTCTTGTTATGTTGCGCAGTCATAATGTAAACTCCCTAGGGACCTTTGTCCTCTCTAGGGAGTAATTCATTACTTCTCTCACGATTTTGGTATCATAGAAATCGTGTTTTGCTCCCCGACGTGAAATAATTAATTTTTTTAAACGACATGCCATTTTTTTGAACGTCTTCCATTTCATCTGTTTTACTAAAGATGAACAGTGACAGACAAAAGTCACGTGTGTCCGAATGGGTATAATGTTGACTATATTTTGCTAGCGCCTGTAAGTGGGGAGGTCACAACATAAGTGAGACACACAACCATCTGTTTCTACGGACTTGGTGCATTGTGCGCACAAGCGTCGTCCGTAAACACGTTAACGAAGCTGTGCAGTTCGAATTTCAGGAATGCGCACAAGACGCTTAGTACTCCGAGAGAGACTAGGTCGGCGCCGTAATGTTTTCGCCCGTTCCCAGACCCTAGTGCAATATAGAAGTATTAAATATATGGAGTCAACACAGGTTGTTGTGTTATGTTACTATGCGCGTGCATGATAGCATTGCTTAAGAGCGGCACATTTTATTTTACATGGGAAATCAAAAGCACACTAGCTAACGTTCATTTTAAGACACACTGTACAATGTACAGGGTGTCCCATTTTCGATGATATTACGGGGTATCTCACTTACGAGTAAAGATAGAGAGTTGCGGTTTACGCAATACTATGCTACCTTTTTGTGAAAATAAAGATGGTATAAACAAAATTTTCATAGCCCGCTACGTTTCTGAGATACAGGGCGAAATTGAAAATATTGCATTTTGGGACCCCCCTCGTATCTCCGTTATCCTTTAACATATCTCAAAGCTAGAAACTGGCTCTCATACAGTTTTTACGTAGAATCCAGTGGCGTAGTCAGATTTTTGCTGTGAGCTGTCAATTTTTAGCTATAAATCAAACATATGTTTTTTTAAACGAAACACCCGGTATATTTTTCTTTCATTTGATTGGAAATTTTATAAGCTTTACAAAAATATATACAGTGTTTCGTTAAAAAAACATTAGTTTAATTTATAACTAAAAATTGACGGCTCACATCAAAAATCTGAAAAACTGTATAAGAGCCAGTTTTTAGCTTTGAGATATGTTAAAGGATAACGGAGATACGAGGGGGGGCCCAAAATGCAATATTTTCAATTTCGCCCTGTATCTCAGAAACGAAGCGGGCTATGAAAATTTTGTTTAGACCATCTTTGTTTTAACAAAAAGGTAGCAAAGTATTGCGAAAACCGCAACTTTCTATCTTTACTCGTAAGTGAGATACCCCATAATATCATCGAAAATGGGACACCCTGTACTACACTTGTGCTCGTAAAAATGCAATACAAGTTTTGCAACCGATTTTTGTAATATTTTAGTTTTGTAATACCGGTTGGTTTGAAACATCGATAAAATAAAATTGTTGGTGGTATTAAATTACATGAAAATAGTTAAATAAAAATATCGTATACAAAATTTATTTAATAATGCGAATAATACGACTTTTCAAATACGTAAAACAGTAAGTGTATTCCACTTTTATGAGCACAAGTGTACATGCGTACATGCGCTTTACGCACCGAAAAGCTGTCAACCACTGCGCGAGCGTACTAGGGACCTGTTAACCTTATTTGGATTTAACTGCCAAATAAGTTATTTGTATTTGACGAATAAGTTACGTTATTAGCCGAATAAGTGCTAGAGGTGGAAAGACGGTTTCTAGTTATTTGTCAAATAAATTTATTAGATGTTTATTAGGAAGTGGAAAGACCGGGCCTAATAAATATTAAACTACTTAAAATTTCTTACGTCTGTAGCGTTGCTTGCAACTGTCGCAAGCAGCTACCGCCGGTCAACCATTTTGTACAAATATTGGACCTGGCCCGCGTTGAAAAACTCTCCCAGACGGTTATTGCCAAACGATCCAGTTCACGCTGGATATTTTCACTAAACGGTCGTACTTTATTTTGAACTTCTAATAATTCACCGCCCGACAAATGGAATCTCATGCACGTGCGCTTGTAAGTGCAAGTTAGTAAATTGTTGCACTGAATTAAACCATGGCGATATCTGCACTCTGAACGCCGACACGTTCCGAGCAAAAATTCTCTACACGCCATTATTTAAATCACCGAAACCACTAAAATATCAACTTGCTACGCATCCACGATACGACAAAAAACAAATATACAAGGCGTCTCGCATGGAACTGACCAACTGACACGCCGCATCAAGGCATGCGTAGAAGAAGCATTCCGTAATGAGTCATTCGGCTATGTTCGTTGCCTCGTTTCCGGGTGTTATTTGAATTTTAAACGTAACCACGCGGCATACTTTTGTACCATTAATTTAATTCCTATGTCAAAATCGAGCGTCACTTTTGACACAAATTGACACAAAACCTAGCCTACTAACCGCGAATTTGACATAGACTTACAGACTCACATGTGAATTTATTCCCATTAGTTTTTGAAAACACCCAGTCGTAAATTTAGAAATATGGCGGCAGTATAAAAACCGAACATTTTAATTTATAGAGTAGCTCGAAAATGTTATCTTTCACATTTTTCAAATATGCAGAGAGTTCTTGCTGAAAATACATGAAACAACATAACAGGCAGTATAAATACATGTTTCAAAATAAGGTTGGTTGCTTACCTAAACCAAAATTTTACTTACACATTTTTTTTCGCAGCTCCTATAGTTTATTTTAGTAAAATTTTAGAGGTTCGCGTAATATAGATAAAGTCACATCACTCCTTAGACCAAAAAGTAAGTTAACTGACGAACTAATCACGAGCTCGAGTCGCGGGAAATGGCGAACGATTTCATTGCAGTTTTGGATCCCGCCAAAATAATGCAAGGGTTGCAAATTGAACGCCCACAAAGCTGAAAGAAATTGCGTCATAATATAAATGACGGGCAAACCCCTGGATACAGTACTTTCGTTCCCTTGAATTTTTAACGTGCTTGAACAGTTAAAGAACTTTACAATTTTGTAAACAAAGTAATCTCTAGTTTAGTGTTTAAATGTTTCGATTTTTTTTGCATTACTATAGCTGCGTTCGGAAAGTTACCTCTGACAGCTCTGTTTCTCGAAATTATTCGCAGAAAGAGATCGATAATTGCCATCGGCGGGGGTGGAAGTGAGATAAATGAACGATTTCGAGGAAACAGCTGTCAGAGGTACCTTTCCGAACGCAGCTTATGTTGCCATTGCCACAGCATCTGTTTCGAACAACGTCATTGGCGTAGTGTTAGAGAGGGGTTAATATTGTAAAAGAAAATAAGTTACAATAAATCAAAATAATGGATGGCTAAAGTTGAATACTAGACATTTCTACGTTGGAAATAATCAGAAATTGAACTGCCAGGGAAGCAAACTGATACTTTACAAACCAATATTTTGATTACTGTACCGATGTCCTTCCAAAACAGCACGCATATGACAACCTAACTTGCAACTATTTGAAGTAAGCACATATTTACCCACTGAATTCGTTAATCGTTTCCCCGACATCGTCTTTGATTACGATAATCTGAGCAGGCATATTCACAGTCGTGTTCAAATAAATCTGGGACAATGTTTTTTTCATATGGAGGTTCAGTTAGGAATTGAAGAATATCTCCATGGATTTCCTGCTATCAGAAAGAATTACATTAAACTTTTACAGGTAATGAAATCTGTAACTCTTTCTGATAAGCTTAAATTCATGGAGATATTCTTCAATCCTTAACTCAACCTGCATGTGAAAAAACACTGTCTCATATTTATTTGAACTCCGACTGTACATCGTTTCCAAACAACGGGTAATGTTGGTACAGGAAATATCCTTGAAGAACAACCCTTATTGGTTTATATAACGATGAAATGCTGGATTCAAGTTTCTTACCTTAATTAAAACTGATTGCAAATAACTTCTTATTTTCAGTAGTAATGTAACATTCGACTTGAATATAACGGGTTGCTATGATAACAGATATGCAACTCGTTGTCACCCGTTGCATTTCCTAGGATCATAGCAACAAGTTAAAATTCAGGAGAATTATAATCTGGTATTGTTCACGACACGAGTTGCATTTAACTGGAGAATTTAACAAACAAGTCATAAATGAAGAACCAATTTATTGAAATAAATAACTAATCATGAAAGAGTTGCAGTGATTGGACCATTTTCAACGAAATCTGTGATTTCATTGGTTTTTAAATATGTGCGTTGAATTTTGATGATTATTTTTCTCTTTAAAATCTACCAGAAATTGCTAATTTCATTTCATATATCATACGTGACAGCTGGAGGAAGTAAAAATTGATATACTCTCTGTAGGGAGTAGTTTTTTTCAGACAAGCTCTCTCGATCTCCCAGTATAGTGTGTACAAAAAATAACGTAATAGTAGATTATGCAATGAGGGAGAGAAATGCGTTATTTTGCTGAGGGCAATTTCTGACTCGAGGGCGAAGCCCGACAGTCAGAAATTGCACTGAGGCAAAATAGCATTCTCTCCGAGTTGCATATACTATTTTTTCACATTGCAGAAAGATTTAAAACAAAAAACCTGTAGTTTTTGAACGTCATTTATGACACTTTAGTTACAATTCTTTTAAAATTAGTAGCCTATGGTAAATTTTAAAGTAAGTCATGACAAGGGCTCAAAATTATGTCAAATTCGAGGTTATCAGGTTAACCTGCTGTTGTGTCACTCATAATGAAAACTCCCTAGGGAAATTTTTGTCTTATTTAGTCTCTAGGGAGTAAATGTTTTATTCTGTCACAATTTTGATGCTAGAGAAACCGACTTCTACTCCCGGTCGTGGAAAAAGGCTCATTATTCCGATTTCTAATAAGCCGACAAGAAAAAGTTTAAAACAAAAGCTTCAGGACATAACTTAAGCTTCAAGACAAGATTATCAATCTTAAAATAAAGATTTCAACTCACCCTAATTTAAATCGAAGGTTTCATATCCTAGATTATTTTGGCACAGAGGGCATCTCGGAATGCATTCTCGGCGCTTCACTATGCTGTCCCTGCAACTCCTGCATAAAACATGATTGCAGGTTGTGCATGCCATATTGTCGGCCTCGATAACATCCAAGCATACAGGACAGTTAAACGGCATGTGATCATGCATTTTCTTGTGCAAATATTTGCAGTTTTGGGTCGTACACTGCCCCCTTCTGAAATTCCTGCATACTTGATCGGTTTGGCTAGTTCTCGCCAATTCCTGCTGCATGACCATGGTCGGATACCCGCCTTCTTCGAAGCTTTTCCGATCGGCTTTGGTGGCATGTACAAAGCGACATTTTTCACCATAACGGCATTGTCCCGTATTCTGGTGCTGTCTGCAGTACACCACCTTCGACCGCTGCACCTGCCTAAAATACAAATATAGTCCATCCAGAAAACTCCCGTGATGCAAAAGTGACATTCAGTTGGTTATTATACAAATCCCTATTATGCCGTTAGTCATCTTTAGATTTGATATTAGCCCCATTTTCAATTTCAGTCAAGGCATGTGGAGAAATTTAGGAATTATTGCCGAAAAATTTTGCAAATTAGTCAATTTCTTTAACTATCCATTCAAAGAACAAAATATATACACTTGAGAGCAAAAGTATTCGGCCACAAAATGTTGAAAGCAGCTGATCTAAGGTAATTAATATTACTTTAGGAGAATTGTCAGCTAGAGTTTGTGTTCAAAATAGTTACTTAGTTCATTCTTTTTTATACAATCCGAAATTATTCAAAAAAAAACATTCAGTATTAGTCAAGACAAGATAATTCATAAACATTTTTAATAAGGCGTTACCTTTCTTCAGACATAGGTATACAAAATAAAATATAAAGTTGTGTTTGCGAATGTAAATGTAACGAAACAAATGTTTAAATATTAAGTTAGCGAAAGATTACATCCTGAAATAAGTATGGAGCTTGTTTTTTTTAAATTTTTTAATTAATTAGGTATTTCGTTATTTTTTAACAAATTTCAATAATACTCACTCTAAATTAATTTGACGTAGCCCTTCTCGGCTAAAACCTATATTTGATGGACAGAACATTATTTCACAATATTTCCAACTGTTGCTTACGTTCAGACCAGGCGGTGAACAATGTAACAATGAACGAAGTTGTGACGTATCTTCAACAAAGACATGTATTCCTAGAGCTATGAATATTAACGGGGAGCATAATAAAACAATTCGTTATAGCTTAAAACATTTTTTTACATTACGTAGATATGTTTTTACTAGCTAATCCCATATATCTACATTCTGGAATTAACCTCCTTTCGTACCTTTGTACCTACAAAAATATTGGTATAAAATGTTTAAATCTCCTTTCGCAATATTCTTACCTTCATGAATATGAGTGGAATTGCTTTACTATCGTTTCTCCGAATTTCGTATAGTACAGTTGCGGCAAAAAAAATTAAACCACGTCACATCGTTCCAAGGACATCCTAGCGATGGAAAATTGTCATACTTTCAAAGATAATAATATTCAGTGGCATAACTTGGTACCCGCTGACCCCGCGCCGCGCGGGGGAGGGGCTGAGCACGTGTGGGCCTAACGGGCCCCCTAATTTTCGCGGAGGGGCCCGAAATCTGAAGTTACGCCGCTGTAATTATTGTCAATTTCTACTCAAATTAATTTGTTATTTGATGACTTTCAGGGTTCACTAGTTTTTACTATTTAAAGCAACGATTACTCGAACGACGAGGGAGTTTTTATGAAAATAACTATTAGCATTATTGCTATACATAAACAATTTCAAACGATCCCATAATTTTGTTATTATAAATCCCAGCCCAAATTTCTAGAATTTGGCAAAAAAATGACTTTCCTCTAGGTACGGAATTAATTGAGAATTTTAATGAAAACACGATTTCAAAGGATAACACGGAGAGAGCATTGTTTGCAACTTTCTAAGGGCACTCGTGCCAATCTGCAATAAATAATGTAGGTATATAAATAAAAATCAATTGCCGCATGTATGTTACATCTTCACTGGAGGACGGCTTGACCGATTTGGCTCATTTTTTTTGTGTTTTTAATTGTCAGGACAAGGTTTAGGTATATGAAAGAAAATTTTGGGGAAATCCACCGGAAAGTCGGAAAATCAAACAGATGATTTTCTATGGTATTTTTGTATGGGATTTCGTATGTTTTCGTTTCTAAATGGCTTTTCGAAGAGAACATACCGAAACTTTCAGCATTAGAGAATTCGTTATGCAGCGGCATATTCTTAAACATAAAAGAACAAAGTTTTATGTCACTAATGTCGCTAATTGCTTTATCATCGTTTTCTACTAGAGGACCATTGTTTTTGTGATCATGGCTACTTGATAATTGCACGTCTTAAAGACAACCAAAAATTTTTGATGGGCATTTTAAGGTAAACGATTGCATTTAGGCTTAAGAACTAAGAGTACATTATTTTTGTGACTTTTAATTCTCTTTCAGATAACAACCTAAAATTTCAAAAAAAAATGTTGCAGATAACGAAGTTAAAGTTATAAAAAGTTTTCAAAGATAGGTAACGTCCCTCTTACAGTCAAGTCTAGTATATCAAAAATTTTTTACTAGTGCAGTACATACTAGTGCGCATGTATACCAAAATTCAAATCGATATCTCTACATTTTTACTGAAGAGACTTTGTACTAAGGTATATTAGGTTTAATCGATTCATTATAACGTAAGGAATCTATGACTAATCGATGTCCCATTCTTTTTGGCAAACCATGTATATATTATGTCTAAGCTCCATAGCTCGCCTTACGGACATAACGCGTCGTCGCCGTAAGGCGAAGATATGTAAGTGGCATGCAACGCTTTCGGTGGTTAGACGTGAAACTTTAATATTTTTTTTCTATCGGAGGGGTGACTTTTAATGTTTCCAAACGATTTTAAGTTGTTACTAACATCGAATTTGACATAGACTAACATGGTCACTAACAATACACGTCAGTACTGCCACCATGTGATTAAATGCAAATAAAGTACATATCGGTACCTATGTTATTTTTCTTAACAACACTTGTGCTGTTAAATGCACCTTAACGCAACTCGTTGCTAAGGAGTTATTAGCATGGTAACAAAATAGGATAAAATAAATTGTATTTATGGTCCGATTTAGCTCATATTCAGAATGTACGTTGGTTACTTAGAGAGAAATGTCTATACAAAAAATGAACCCGGTAGGTGGCGCTGGAGTCAAGATATTTACCAAAATGTGTATTTACGGTCCGATTTAGCTCATATTCAGAATGTACGTTGGTTACTTAGAGAGAAATGTCTATACAAAAAATGAACCCGGTAGGTGGCGCTGGAGTCAAGATATTTACCAAATAGTGTATTTACGGTCCGATTTAGCTCATATTCGGAATGTACGTTGGCTACTTAGAGAGAAATGTCTATACAAAAAATGAACCCGGTAGGTGGCGCTGGAGTCAAGATATTTACTAAAATGTGTATTTACGGTCCGATTTAGCTCATATTCGGAATGTACGTTGGTTACTTCGAGAGAAATGTCTATACAAAAAATGAACCCGGTAGGTGGCGCTGGAGTCAAGATATTTACCAAAATGTGTATTTACCGTCCGATTTAGCTCATATTCGGAATGTACGTTGGTTACTTAGAGAGAAATGCCTATACAAAAAATGAACCCGGTAGGTGGCGCTGGAGTCAAGATATTTACCAAAATGTGTATTTACCGTCCGATTTAGCTCATATTCGGAATGTACGTTGGCTACTTAGAGAGAAATGCCTATACAAAAAATTAACCCGGTAGGTGGCGGTGGAGTCAAGATATTTACCAAAATGTGTATTTACGGTCGTTAGACGTAAAACTTAATATTTTTTTTCTATCCGGGGGGTGACTTTTAATGTTTCCAAACGGTTTTAAGTTGTTCGGGGCCTTTTTGGTTACAGCTGTTTAAAATTCCACGAAGATTGGGCGTTTATTACCAAAGTTAACTTCGATATGTTACCATATTTTAAATTTAAAGCTAGGTGAATTATATATAATTCACTGGGTGCGTTTTTCGAAATTAGAAAATGGGACAAATAATTTTGTGGCATCATACATGGGTATTAAAATAATATCGCGTAATATTTTTTTAGATTGGCCTCCAGCAGCAAGTTAAGCAAAAACGTAATGTCACTTCAAATAAATTAAACCAAAAGTGTTTTGAGGCGTATCAAATCCCGTCACATATATTTTCTCATTTTATATAAGCAACCGTATTGCACTGTAGTCCATTTACTAAGGAAAAAAAGTTCTAACTTCGTTGACTCAAAACCGATTTTGATATATTTTTTTTAATTTCGGAAAAGTTTATAGAAAAGTTCCCCACGGGTGAGAAGGTGTGCTTTTTATTTTTTCAATTGTTATTAACAAGTAAGTGTTTTTTAATACAGTCTTAATTAAAAAAATTACTCTTTTATTTATTTAAACAATTGCCTGACACTTGATAACATTCATTCGGTTTTTATTTCGTATACAGGGTTTTTTTGGGTCGCTGATCTCAAATTTTGTGTTAAAATTTATCAAAAATGGAAAATAACGTCTTTAAGGTGGCAAAATAGCTTCATTTTTGAATTTTGCGCGTTGCCTCATATCTAGGGGTTTTGGACACGCTTATTATAAATATAGCATTAAGAGGTTAATTTTTATTCTGTACGAATATTATTATTATTTAATAAACATTATATTAACTAAAAGTTAAATAGATTAAATACATTTAACTATAACATATAAATTCGAACGCCTAAAAATGTATTTTCTACGACCTCTTTGTACAATTACCAAAATATATTACTGAATTAAACGATTTGCTAGTTGTGACCGAAGGAGGAATGTTATTACATAAAAACAAATGGCAACTTGTTCAACAGTATGGTGCAATTTTAACTAGTTATATTAATTTTATTGTACGTAATTACGAAAAAAAGCAATTGTTTTTGTCGATCATCAGAAACATCGAATAAATCCCGATGGCTCAAGACGAAAACTGCACCTGATATTCGATTGGATAGAGACAGGTTTAGTTATAGTCTCAGAGAATATAGACGTATTAGTTATATTAACAGCTTTAGCTTCCCCTGATAATGATATATATTTTTTAAAACCTGCCAAATATAAAGAAATATCTTTCTCTAAGAGCCTGTAATTTGCGATATTAAGTAAACATCTAAGAATATAAATGTTTTGAAGTCTAACGACAAGTGGTCTTTTCATATTGGAAAATGTGTGCTACTAACAATTTTACATTTAAAATTAAGGCTTAACACACACAAAGAAATTAAAGATAGACCAGCAAATGCAGCGGAATTTGCATCCTGTTGTTGGGTCACTGTTTATATATACGTCACGTCGGATGGCATTCCGTTCTTGCACAAAAGTCCCAAGGTCGCCGTGTTATTTTATATCGTATTTCTTTGTACCAAGTCGTAGGTATTAGTTTTCTTTATATTAATATTATATTATTAATTGGTTTAATTGGTCAATTGGAGTTTGTGTTGCATTTCTTGTTGGATTGCTATTGATTTTGCGTAATTCATGGCCTACTTTGACTAAAATTTTTTTTTTATTTTGAAAAATAATAAGTTCCTAAATTTAAATTTAAGAATGCTATTATAAAGCACTTTTAGTGCTGATTTCAAATATCTAAAAATATACAGGGTATTCCATTTAAAAAACCAAAGTTGTGTATCACCACGTAAAAATAGGAGGCTATGGCTTAAATTGGTTAACGTCAATTTTTAGGTTGTATACTGGCATTTAAAACAGAAGAAAGTTCTTTTCGATATCTCTATTATTAACAAAGTTACGAGCTGTCTAGCGATCTACAAACACACTGTATACTTTCGTTAATGTAGTTCGTAATATTTTCATCCCTGGATTTGGCTTTTACACTACTTTGAATATAGTTTATCTGCTGTATAATTAATTTTCTACTGTACGAACCTGAAATACAACGAAAAGCATTTTAATAATGTTTAGACCAAGTAATCGAGTATTTTGAAGATTATCTTTAATAATAAATATTCCCAACTTCCAAATCAAGTAGTTTACAATAATTTTTAGAACACCTAAAAACCAAATAAAGAGATTATTAGAAGGTAATAGGTGATCCCATAACCGCACAAACCTTTCCTATTTGTTTAAAAATTCTATTCTACTGAAATAATGCCACTACGACCTCGGTAAATACAAATAAATGTAATGTTTAAGGTAATAAAATGGTTAAATATTAAAGACATCAGAGGACAGAACTTGTAATTAATTCTTAAAACGTTTTTATTAATAGCGAATTCGGCTGACTGCGCCGATGACGTCTTGCTACGAGATTATCTTCACAAAACAGATTATGTTGCAGCCAGAGCGAGCGAAATTCACCATATAAATAACAGGTAATAGGCAACCCTCAACGAATTTTGAAATTTTCCCAGCTTGAGTATAGGCAACCTTCAACGAATTTTGATATTTTCGGAGCTGTAGTATAGGCAACCGAGGCTAACTTCGCACAAAAATCGACCACGTAGTTCTTAAGAAACGGCGTTGGCGCATGCCGGTAGTGGGCGCGTTCATCGAGTCGTTGTACGTACCCTTACATGTGTAAGACTTCCGACGACGTCGTCGCAAGTCCGAAAACTCGCCGTTAGACCGGTTACATACACTAGAAAATCGTCGTATGTGGGAAACCAGGTATATATATATATATATATATTAAAACATGAAGATTTGTTGAAAACTCAATTTCGAATTTTTGGGGTGAATGGTGAATCCAATACTTCCTTTATTGTAAAAGGGAGTAAAAGGGGACAGAAAATTAAGTGAAATTACGTTTTGTTTCTTCCTTGTGCTTGTACACGCCCCTCCCCGCCAGATTGTGTCATCTGTGTCACATAGAACAATACCTAATCTGGCATCAGCACACCACTAGGATCATAGCGGACAATTTCAAGGTCACAAAAATTGAGTATGCTGACATCAAAAGCACCGACACAGAGAGGCCATTTTGATTTAGGGTATTATTCTGTTGTAACATCCGCCCCTGCTTATAAGGGTTGAAATATTTTATTTACCACGGAATAACTCATAAATCGGAGATAGGTTCAATTGTTCACTCAGATATACCTCAAATAAGCAAAACACACCACCGGAGTATCCTGTTTAGCAATTTATTCTATATAACTATCGTACATAAGTAAATATTCTTGTCATTAACTAATTGAGATGTATGTTGCTCAAAATTAACATTCTTGACTTGAAATAACGTTGTTGATTCCTGCGGCTGCTGCAACCCGCGTCACGTCCGTGCCGGGAGTATCTGCCTACGTCCTAGGCGCTCCGCTTCGGAAACGTCGAGAATTGTCGGCGCCTCTCGTTCGGCGTCGAGCTGCGCACTGATGGTGGCGCCCTGCAGTCTGTCAAGTTTTCCAATCTGCGGGTTCTGGTTTCTGTCAACAAATAACAAATTAAAACTGTTAACGCGAGTTCTCACCCTATACGTGTAACTACAGTTTGTTGTTGAAATATTCCGAGAAATTCGCCGCGCGACGGGGCTCCGCTCGGAGAACGAAACTCCGAATCGGCGTGATTTTTGAGGTTAACAGCCTCGGCGCCTCCAGGTGAAATCTTTGGCGAAGCTGTCAGTGCAGTCCGCAGAGTTCCCAAGCAAGACGGCCGCTGCAATTCTCAAGGATTAACTCAGGTAAATTCTAATTAGGTAGCTTGAAGCTTCTAATTCTGCTTGAATAGCAAGGCGCCAAATTTAAAATGCAAGGGAGCTGGGATTTAAATATTACGTTAGTTATTACTGATTTACAAACGGTTTTCGGTGTAGGATATTTACAGGGAAAATATAGCTGGCGTTTCAGACGTTCCTTGCGGAGCCACTAAATTGAACTAGCTATTAGGAGGTTTAGGAAAAAATATAGCTGGCGTTTCAGACGTTCCTTGCGGAGCCACTAAATTGAACTAGCTATTAGGAGGTTTAGAGGAAAATATAGCTGGCGTTTCAGGCGTTCATTGCGGAACCACTAACTTGAACTCAGCCTTGGAACAGTTCCCTAGGTACTGGTAGAGTCGACGGAGGAACTCTCTGGAAGGACAACCTATCAGAAGGAAAGTCTCGGTAATAATCTCTGTCTAAATGAGCCGTGCAAGTCCTTTTATATGCTTTGTAAAGCCATTAAGTGGGGAGGCGGCGCACGTCATACCTTTGTCTCGCGCTGTTATCCCGGTCGGAGCTGTCTTATCTTGCTGGAACACACCGCGGCCCTTGATAACGCTAAAGGTCGCGATGTTTAGGTTGGCAAATATTATTTAATATTCGATTAATTCCAATCAAACGGAAGCTTAGCGTTACATATGCCGGTCTCTTCGGAGGAGATGGGAGTTAGCAGGGCACCTTCTTCAAGGAGGTCCATTCTACACCGTAGGGAATCACCCGGAGCGTCTTCAGGACAGACTTGGGAATTGCGGTTTCAATCCCCGGTGCCCTAGGTGCCTGGAGAGTGTAGAAATGTAGCTCCTAGATTGTTTTAATTGTTTCTGCTTATTGTTTGTCCTGGATTAGACCTAGCTGGATGGCGTCTTTCCTCTTTATTCGCAGCATTTTTCCGGCTGGCAATTTGATACGAATATTACGCCGCCCCCGTCGTCGTCTGGGTACTGTGGCTGGCGTCGACATGGTTTTTGATTCCAGCAGCAGTTCCGGAAGTACGGCTGGCGAGAGTTCTGGCTCAGGCAACCGTAGTTGTTGCAGCTCGACGAGCACTTCGCCGAGGAGGTCATCCCTCAAGAGTGGTAACACTGCGTCGGTCACGGGCACTTCGGAGAGCTTTTCTGGCTGAAGTTCTGGTGGGACTTCGTTCGGTCTCCACTCTAGGCCGCATTCGGCCAGGAAGGCCTTCATAATTGGGGAAGTTGTCGAGGGCGTCTTAGGCATAGGTGGCCCACTAGGGGTGCCTGGATCAGCGGGTAGTTCTTCAACCTCCATCTTCTTTGGAGTGCTGGCTAGGCCCTTTGAGGACTCGGAGAACAGTCGCTTAAATTACAGAGCCAACTATTAGAGTTCTGCCTCCAGGTCAGGGCGGAGCTTAGAGAGCGGGATTCTCACCTGGAGACCTTCTACAGGATTTGGCTTTCCGGGCTCTTTCCTCTCTGGTGTAGCTGGTAGAGGTGAGAGCATAGCCGGGACTGGACTCCACCTAGGTAAAGGTGACCATCGGTCACTGGTCGGCATCTCCGGCGGGTTGTATGCACCCGGGTTCCAGGGGCGGATTTTTTTCTGACCTTTACGAGGTCTCTTCAACTTGTAGGGCCAACTGCTGGATGGCCGAACGTTCGCTTTATTTCTTACTGGTGGCATTCTTGATTTCACTCAGGAATAACTGGAATAATGACGGCAGGGCCTTGGACTGACCTATATATACTTGATGTCCTAATTACTACCCTTTCCGGTCCCCTGTAGGTGGAGGGACAGTTATCTAGAACCGAAAGATTGCAGGTGTTTACTAAAAATTTCTAGAAATGTTTTCACGACAGGTGCGAGGTAAATTTTGGAAAAAACATTTCTAGCAGGTGGACTGGAAAATTACTGGAAGGCTTTCTTGATATGCTTGATGTGGACTCTGCCGACTTACCTTCCGGTTTGGGGATCGCTGAGTTCCACTATTACAGGGGAGATTACCTTCCTGATGACGTAGGGCCCTGCGTATTTGGCCGTCAACTTCGCCGAAATCCTTTGAGCGGCGTCTGAGAGTATCCTGTCTCTCTTAAACATCTGGTGGCCTACCTGGGGCAGATACTCTCGTCTTCTCAGATTGTAATGGTGGCTTTGCCTCGCAAAGGCCTTGGCCAGATTGTTTCTTACTATTTCCATTACATCCTCTAGCTTCCGCAGCTATTCTCTATACAGTTCAGGGGTCGGAGCTTCTTCGTCAGGGTCGAATTCGGGCTCCGCTTCTCCACGTAGTGTGCGTGGCGGCAACATCTCCCGTCCCAGGTTCAGGAGGGCTGGGGTGAATCCTATAGACTCATGTTTGGAGGTGTTGAGGGCAAACATTATCTCCGGTAGCCAGGCATCCCACTGCTTCTGCTTCCCTCGGGCTAACTGTGCGATGATGGTTCCCACTACTTTGTTAGCTCTCTCTACCGGGTTGGCCTGGGGCGTATATGGCGGCGTCAGTCGGTGCTGGATGCCGTATTCCCTGGCCAATGCTTTGAATAACTTGCTTATGTACTGGGATCCATTATCTAAAATTATGATTCTGGGTGTGCCAAATCGATAAATAATTCTCTCTTTCAGGGCTTGGCTCACGGCTTTGGCGGTAGCGGTACGAAGGGGATGGACCTCAATCCACTTTGTAAAGCGGTCCTGAAAAACGAGAAGCCACGCGTTTCCTTTGGAGGACCTGGTGAGGGGGCCAATCAGGTCTGTGCTGACGGCTTCCCATAGACCTCGAACTCGTGACCAGAACATTTTCCCAGCTTGTAGTTGCTGTGGATACTTGTATTGTTGACAAATTGGGCACAAACGTACGTATCTGTGAACGTCTTGCTGCATCCTTGGCCAATAGTACAATCTTTGTATTCTAGCTGTCGTCTTGGTCACCCCCAGGTGTCCTGCGGTGGGATCATCGTGGCATTCCTGTAGGACCCGGCGTCGTTGGGGCTTGGAGACGCACAGCTTCCATTTGGGATGAAAACCTTCGGCCAGGTCTTCACTCACATTTGGAAAACTCCGAAAAAGATTTCCGTTTTCTAGCTTCCAAGTATTATACTTGGCAGGGAATCTTCGCACTAGACGAATCATTTTTCGTTTCCAGAAACATAGGGCGGCTGGTTCCCGGACGGCCATGGGGGAGAGGTCGTCTTTGGGATCTCCTGGAGCTCGGGATAGCGCGTCAGCTATATGATTTAGGGCTCCTGTACGATATTCGACTTCAAAGTCGTATTGCTGCAGTTCCAAGGCCCACCGGGCTAAACGTGCTGAGGGATTGGGCAGGTTCCGCAGCCATCTTAGGCTACGGTGGTCGGTCACTACCTTAAAGTGGTAGCCCTCTAAGTAGCCTTTAAACTTCTTTATGGCGGAGAGGACGGCCAGGCACTCCAGCTCGGTGGCCGAATACTTAGCTTCCGCCTCGGTTAGGGATCGGCTGGCATAGGCGATGACTCTTTCTTGTTTCTCCAGCACCTGGGTGAGGACGGCTCCTAGTCCAGTGGTGCTGGCGTCCGTCTGGAGGACGAAGGGAACGGAGAAATCGGGGCAGGCAAGAATCGGGGCTGAAGTTAGGGCTCTCTTCAGCCCGTCCAGGGCTTCTTGTTGTTTCTCCGTCCATCCGTTGAGTGAACAACTCTATAAAGAGGCGCAAGCTCTACTCTTAATAGCGTTCCACCCTGCTTTCTCTTTTCCGGCACCCCTCTGCCCGCACATTGTTGACTGCTTAGTGGCGCCGCCGTTGAAAGCCTCGTAAACTCGGCGTGAGCGGGGGAGATCATGCGATAACCGATGCATTTACGCTGTCCAGTGCGGATTTAAATATATAATTTGCCGACAATATTTAGCATTGCCTGAAGAAATGTACATGATCCGGCTACGAGACGGGTTTGGAAGATATTTATAAAACTATGCGAGTTACATAAAATTCGTTTATATAAAAGTTGTAGGTACGAAGGTGGTGCACATTAATAAAATATTTTTTGTTATACAGAGCAGACCAAAAAAGTGTGGCGAATCAAATATGTTTTTTTTTTAAATGCCACATATTTAGGTAGTTTAAAGGTATTGTATTAAAATACTAATAATTTTAATATAAAGTTTAGGTGATATAATTATTATGTTAAACACTTTTATTTAGTTGATATTTAGAGAATACCGATATTTATTTTTCTTAACTCAATCGCTTTTATTGTAAAGACAAATTTCCTATTAAAGTGCATAGTATAAAGACAATGAATACAAATTTAATAAAAACAAAACTACATAAATAATTTAATAGTTATTTATGGTGTAAGAGACTAAAGTAGCACTTTTTTTCTGCGAGATCAAAATACTACTTGACTCACGTGTTCCATATAAAATACTTATTATCTACCACGCTAAGAATATGTAAGATTTTATTGCAATGGACATTTAAAAATATATATATAACTCTACGGGCCGGTTGCAGAAAGCAATGTTAAGTCTCGTGTTAGCTAACATCGCGTCAAAGTGAACAAAATCGCATCAAATTTTGTTTACTAATGTATTAGTTACCATAAAGATTTGAGATTTGATTCGTTTTTGTTCACTTTGACACGATGTTAGCTAACACGAGACTTAACATTGCTTTCTGCAACCGCCCCTACGTCATTTATAATGTTCTATAGTCTAAAAATATTTTTATTTATACCAGGTGTGTCCAAATAAGTATTTAGTTTAAATTGTATCCAACATTGTTATTTCTTTTGGAACATACGGTGTGTACCACAAACTTTGTAACATTTGAAAAAAAATATTTATTGACGAAAATCTTTTTTTTTAAGAAAAACCGTGATGAAAGTATCACCTTTTTAACGAAAAATCGTAAAAGTAGTACACCTTTTTTAACTATTTTATTGAAATTGTGAATTGTCAATTTGACAGTTGTAAATTCCGAAGTACTTTTCGGCTAAATTTCGAGTTACAAGAGATCACTACGCAAAAAAACTATGTGTACAACACGTTTTGAAAGTCCCTTGTTCACTCATTTGCTTGATTCTCGGGATTCGTCCTCGTTAATCAAACTGCAAATTCATGAGAAAAAGAAAGACTTTCAAATCCAGTTCAAATTATTATTAATCATATTTGAAAAAAAATTGAAACTTTTTTTCTGAAAGATGTTATAATTCAGTTTGTGCATAGTGACCATGAATATGGTTTATTTAACTAAAGTTAGAAGAGATCACTGTGCAAAAAAATAACGTGTACAACACGTATGAAAGCATTTTTTTACTCTTACTTTTATTTGCTTGAAAAATCGGACTTTACCCTCGTTAATAGTCTGGAGAACTGTTGCTTTTCTCCAGACTCTGGCGACAAGAGCCGTTCGTATCTCAGACGAGGAAAATCTAGAGAGAGAAAAGCTACATCTGTTTGACTCTTTACAAAGGAACGGATACACAACTACCCCCATACGAAAAGCACTAGACAAGACTATGGCCAAAAACGCTAAAGAAGAATCTCCACCTCTGGAAGGCTTAGCATTTCTACCTTACGTTAAAGGCTCGACTGATAAGATAGGACGTGTCCTGCAACGATGCAACATCAAAACTGTGTTTACGAGCAAGGAAACTTTGGGTAACGGCTTCAGATCGGTAAAAGACAAGATTGCAAGTTTAAAAACCGCTGGCGTATATCGCATTCCTTGTTCTTGCGGCTCGAGTTACATTGGACAGACTGGTCGTTCCGTTGATCTAAGACTCCAAGAACATAAAGGCGATTGCAAACACAAACGCATCACAAAATCAGCCGTAGCAGAGCATACATTTACAAATGGGCACACTTTAGAATTTGAGCATGCCAGAGTACTTGCCAGAATACCCCATTACTTCCCGCGAGTTATACGTGAAGCCATAGAAATAGAAAAACATCCAAATAATATCAACAGGGAAGATGGCTTTAAACTTAGTAAAACGTGGACCCCTGTGATACACGATCTAAAGCATTACAACCACGGTGCGTCATACGGCCACGCCCCACAGATTACGTTGCACTCGGATGACCAACCAGCGTTACGCCACTCCGCGCGCCTGGCACAGAGGACTATAAATAGCTCCACACCGACCTTCGGTTCTTAGTGCGACTTTCACTCTGATGATGCAAGCTGCAAGGTCTTGCGAAACGTTAGTGAATATGGATGCACAAACAGCAAAACGGCCAAATCTGCCTAAGTATCCTCGTTCTCAAGATACTCAAACTACACGAGCCACCAGAGAGCATGGCCATCGCGCGGGTTTTTGCTCGACTTCACAAGGTGCAAGGCACATTAAGCCAGGAAATGCTGGGTATCCATATACAAATACTACGCGGTCTAAGCCGAAATTCTATGCTAAGGAGAATACATTCAGTAGATGTTTCAGTATATGTTTTTTTGTAATTATCACATTCCCATTTCAAGTGTCTAAATATATTCATTTTTATAAATACATTAACAATGTGTTGCTTGTGAGATATACATGATTCAGGTGTATTCGGAAAGAACCAATCGGAACTCTTCTCTAAAGTGTTGTTTAGATCACTCATTATATTTTTGCTAACCTGCATGCCGCATTTGTGTTTATCAAAAGATTTATTGAATGCGTTTAAAAGATTTGATATTATTGCAGCAAATTTGTTTGAAGGTCTCTTTAAAAATTGTATGTTGTGCCTGCAGGAATAATCTTTGTACAACACAAATAGCTCATTTTTATTAATGAAATCATGTTCACTTTTCGTAAATTTCTCAGAACAAAATTCACAGTTGTACTTTTTTTCGACGCTGTATGCTAGATAACCAGCCACGTATATGTTAGAACACGTTTCCAACGTATTTTCGTTCAACGTGGCGAAGTTATGTAAATCTCCCTTTGTTTCTTCATCTTCTTCCAATTCTTCATTATCAATGATGTTCATTAGAGAAGCTGAAGAATTACTTTCAATTTCTTTTGTGTGAGTATTCCTACTTCCAATTTCTTGAGGGTCCATATCCAAACTTCCATTCTTTTCATCAATTTCACAATTCCCAGTATCTACAGCCATTTGAAGCCTAATGTTAATGTTTTGCTGTATTGCTATACGAAACTGACGAACTGTGAGGGTAGGATTATATCCTCCTCTGTTTCTAACGACAGAGAAGAAATTTTCTAGAGGATCTTGATTTAAAAATCCTGTTATCAGATATTTAACATCCTGATCTTTAAGATGACCCCACAATAACATAATTGATTTTATTGTCCACTGAAATCCTTCTAAACAGTATATATTGTTGCGTTTCTTGGCGTCTTCGAAAACTTCTATGTTTTTCACATATTGTAGCCCTTCTTGTAAAACCATCTCCGTTTTGTTATTATACACGGATAATGGACGTCTATATGGGTTAGGATCATGCAAAATCCTACTGTTTAACAAATCGAATATATTGTTTACATTTTCAATAAACTCTGCAGTATCTAAAGATGTAGAACTAACAAGTTGTTCAGTTGAAGCTGCCGTTTTAATTGCTGCAGCAACAGTATGTGAGAATATTTGTGCGGCATACTTTACTTGCATCTTCTGGAAGTTTGTGGATGAGATGTGAATTGCAGTTATTTTAACCATAGTCCTAGTAGTAAGGCTCTTTTGATCAATTTCGTATGTCTTTATGATATCAGTCCAAGCCACAGGTCTATTGTTTACAACAAATCGAAGTCTCGTATTCATAAAATTATTTCTTAGGCTTTTTAATAAATGAGGTGCATCGAATAAAGTAAATATTTTACTATGTCCTATGACTATCATGGGCTCATCCTTAGTAGCACCTAACAAACTCAATGCTCGTCGATTATTCGATCCTTGATCGCACACTAAAGCCATTGGATTAAAAGTCATTTCTTTCAATTTTGTAACAATTAGTGTAATAATTTGTTGCAATGAAGTACTGTTCACAGGTCCAGCAGAAACAAAATAACAGAGTGGGATTTTCCAATTATGAAGCAGCCCGCGAATATAGAACACTAAAGCAGTATTCGCCAACTTGTTGTTCCTGCCCAGAGACGCTAAATCGTGATAGCCTTCAACAAAATCTTCAGATTTATTAAATTCTAACTGCTTTTTTAAAGCAATCTCATCAAAAAGAACAGCACAGATTTTCTCTTTTTCTTCCATAGTTTTTGATTTTAAAGCGAGCTTTGTTATTAGATTGCTGTTACACCCGGTTCGTAAATTGATCACCTTTAACCAACTTTGAATTGTTCTAATAGCGGGTAAAGTACATTTAAGGTTGTACAACATAAATTTATAAGCCGAGGGTGATTTGTAGTGTATCGAAAGACACAATTGTTTTTCGGCTTTGGTCCACTTGCTGCCTTTTTTATGAAATAGTTGCATATTTACAAATACTTTTAAATGTTTACTCTTACCAATTAATTAATTATTAAGCACAGTAAGGTGTTTTGGAGTGTTCTGAGACAAGGTCAGGTCAAGGTTGCCACCCCCCACCACTCGACCCGCCACCTCCCACCATCATAAATATTAAGGTCAAGGCTAAGTGTTGGTGGGAGGTGGCGGATCGAGTGGTGGGAGGTGGCAACCTTGACCTGACCTTGTCTCAGAACACTCCAAAGAAAAAATATTTAAAGTCAAGGACTTCAGCTTTTAAGTTCAAGGACCTCTGCTTCAAGGCTAAATCGTATTTGGATGGTTACCTTGACTTAACCTTGTTCCAAACCCTTTCAAACAAGAACCTCCACGAACTGCGGGGGTTGTGAGATTCATATTGTTGAAATGATGCTCGCTCGTTGGCGTAGAAGAATGTACTTGTGAAGACGGCTAAAGGAACAACGACAATGAATAAAACGAAAAAAAAGTGTTATAAATTCATTTTTTCTATAGCACATCTTAAAGTGTGCTTTTATCAACTCAAAACAAAAGGTCAAGTTTTACTTTAACAGCAAAAGTAGATAAAGTAGCACTTTAACATCAAGGATAGATAAAGTAATTTAATTTTCTAACTTTTGTTTAAATTAAATATGACAGTTTCGTATTATCGTAGCAATCCAGTCTAGCTACTGACATTTTGAAATGTGATTGACTGTCATTATTTTCTTTTGAAATTGTTAAAGTTCTTGCTATAGAAAAAACTATTGTATTATACACGACGATAAAGTTATTTCTATCCACTCTGGAATCATTAACGTCTCGACTTCGTCTCGACGTTAAACGATTCACTCGTGGATAAAATTTAACTTTATCGTCTTGTATAATAAATTACTATTATTAAGTATAAATTCATTTATTAAGTATAAATACATTAATTAGGAATTGTCAAGTCTAGTGCACTAATTCTTTGTAAGGCATCACTTGATCCGCAACCAAAAATTGTTTGATCTCTTCTAACTCGTTTTGTAATTGTTGCAACTTTTTACACATCTTCGCAAAGACGCAATGTTCGGACCAGCGCAAATGTTCCTCTAGAGGATCATCTTCCGGTACCCATTTGTGGATACGAATTTCACAACAAAAGCACTGCACTTCATCGCTGTCTTGAAGGTAGAAAAATCCAACCCGTTCAAGCGAGGCTGCAGGTATGACACCAGTCCAGTTTTTGTAGGTCTGGATGCGGTGCTCGTAGCGGCGGAGGTATGGCGGAAATACTTCGAGACACATGGTTAAATAAAAACTAACGACTGTTACTCTGTAAGGTTGTGACACGCTTATATAGTTGGTAATCCAGAATGAGAGGGAGAATAGTTGTTCAAGGCTGACCGGGCGACTCCACTAGAATGGGAGCCTTGAGATGAAATTCCACATACATAACAGAAATGTCGTTGACTGCTTTAAATTTCAGCACGTCACCCCTTTTCAGGGTCTTTCCAGTCATCTCTGTAGCGCTAAGATGGCTATCATTCAAAATAATTGAAGGAGTTGCAGGATTCGTATTGACAAAAGATATAACAGCCTCAGCGAATTGAACTGTATAGTTTAATTTACCGGATAGTAGAATATACCAGCCTTCAGGGTTAACTCCTAGACTTGTAAAGTGTATGTCCTTTTCATAGTAAAAATTCGCCAAGTTCTCGAAAAGAAACAGTTGAGGAGGAGGATCAGTGGAATGATCTGAGGGATGGCCAAGGTGACGCCTTCCAAATTTATCTAGCGGCATTATAGTTTACTCTAACGCTTCTACGCACACTCGATTCGCTTAACTGTTACTTCGTTGAAATGCTATTTCTAACTGACCAATTTTCCCCCCACCATTAGTTTTGGTACTCCTCCTACTTGACCGTGACCGTGGGCAACCTTGTAACTCCCTTCTACCACTACCTTCGAAAAGTAGATAAAAAAAGAGCAGGCAGGAGTAGGAATCGCAGAACATCGTCTTATTCAGTGCAACTAAGAATGGAAACCATTATCAAAGTTCTTGGCTTAGTGAAGAGCGGGCAAGCAGTGTTCGATGGTGTCACGAAGTTTAAACCGCAACAGTGTCCAGTGCTCCTTGGCAGTAGTACATATAGATTAAATAATTCACAGACTAACTTTGTATGTGTGGGTCTACAAACCAGCGGTGGATTTGTACCAGTAATACAAATACGTGGAAATCACAATAATTGGGTTCAGCTGCTGGAACCCGAGTGGGGAATCCTGTTAGAAAATGAGGGAATTATAACAAATTATTTTTATTCCGGAGCTGGACAGTGGCCACCGCTTCAGTTGGGACCCATACTCCTATCATTCACAACGATTCAAGCGGTGAAAGTGTTACGCATACAGGGTCAGGACGGATCGGATGTTTACCTGGGGAGAGAAACTGTGGAAGAGCTGTACAGAGTTCGCACTCTAATTGGACGAAAACTAGCACAATTGAAGAACTTAAAGTTTCCTCAATTTTATTCAACAGCAATAACGCGAGCGCTAACTCAACCTGGGGATTACATTCAAAATTTACACGTTACGTTACAAAACTTTGACGAATTGTCGGAGAAGGCTCTGTGTCTGTACGAACTGCTGACGTTTGCTAGCGACAGTGTTAGGTGTGATATTGAACTAGAAGCAATTGGGCAGCAACTGTCGTCGTAATGTGGATGTGTTACTCGGAGGCTGCTCGAGCGCCAGCTACAGATGTGCGCAGCGCCATAGGAAATCTGCAAGGTCGGTGTGAGGACTTAGCATTCGACGCAGGACATGAAGTTGTGTATGGTATGGGGCGGAGCGGATATACCGATGAAGAGTTGCACACGAGAGAAAGATTATATGAAAATGGAGCAGAAGTATGTCAATTGTTTCTAAATAATGTGATAAATCGAAGGCTCTTTGTAAATCTGATGGAAGGTCTCGGGTTACATCATAAGCTAAGTGAAGTAAACAAATTTATAGAAGAAGAAGAAGATGAAGAAAAAACTAAAGAAGAAGCTAGAGCGAAAGAAACTAAAGAAGAAAATGTTACTAGTTAAGCTAGTATTTATATTTTTTTTATATTATTATTATTATTATATTATAGTATGTAATGTTTATTTGTTAAAGTTTTTTTTACTGAAGAAACTACTACTTATAGTACGTACAATGCTCTGACGAGAGTGGCCAAGCAGGTGTAACTCTTCTGCGCAAGTTTTATCATAGAGAGAGGGGGGGGGGTAGTATTATTTTGCCGTCCAGCTAGTTATCCGACCATAACTTCGTTGTGTCCTGACAAGTGTGAGTGCGCCAGTACCTTTAGCCGTTCAGCTAGTTCTCTGAGGCAACATGAAATTGGTTATCGATATTCAAGGATTCAAAACAACCGACAAGAATTTCACTCCAAAGGAATTTGCTGCTTACGATGGAACCAGTATTGCTCACCACGTGTTCAAACAACCCTTTCCTTTCGAAGCACTGCCTCAGAATTTGCAAAAGCAAGCCCGTTGGTTAATGGAAAACCATCATTGCATAGCCTGGAAGGATGGATTTACTCCTGCATACCTGTTCCCCACCATATTGCGACGCCTTCTGCGGGACGCTGAACTGATATATGTCAAAGGGCGAGAAAAGGCTGAGTTTCTGAAACGCTACACCGCAACACCAATCATTGAAATTGCGGAGCAACCACCACTCAGTCCAACACAACCCCTTTGCATGTATCATGCTAAAACTTGTTGCTATTGTGCTTTGTTTAATGTTTACCATATATATAATCATTACTTAATGGAATAATAAAACAACATTTAAATTTTATTCTGTTTTTTATTTACAAACAATATATAATCTAACAAGGTACAATCTAGTGATCTACAAAGGCTGAATATCGTTCTACGTATACTTTATCCCTATGTTTTGAGCTGAAGACGTTTCTCAATACCTCTTCCACATTAAGGATTCTCCGCTTGAACCTCATCTTATCCATAGCTTCTTGTTGCCAGACTCCTCTCCGAGCTTCTTTATAGGCATACGCCCACGTATGCAGATTGTACATCTGATTCTTCGAATCGTCAAACTGCACACTCTTCTTCATTTTCCTTCTTTTCACAAATTTGTTCGTTCAGACCGATACTAGTCAACAGCCGCACCGTTTTGTAAATTTTTTCTTTTTTGGTGGGAGGAGGTTCTAGAGTTTGACTTTGAAATCAAGGTCGAGTGGTGGGAGGTGTTAGAGTTCGTCCTTGAAAATGATGTGATCTTGAAAATCACCTTAGCCTTCAACTCAAGGTCAAATCAAAATAAAAAAAACTATTTAAAAATTATATTTAGTTAAATGTTACAAGTGATCAATATTTAAAATATATCTCCAGAAGAGCGAGCCATATCCACTCCTAACTTGAAGTGTGAACATGCCGGTTGGTGTCGAGTTAATTTTCGTTGTAGATTTACACGGTAGATCGAATACTGAGACACGTTCTTCCAGCATTTCAGCAAAGGGATGCTTTGGGTGGTAGTCCACATCCAGCGTCAGCGATGTATTTCCTTCTCTAGCAAAATACTTTAAAATGTTTTTTTCCAAATTGGCAATCAGTCGTTTCCGTTTTTCTTGTTGATTTTGGCTATCGCCAGCCATAGCACTCACTACATACGCGTCAAATTCCAAGTCTAAATTTCTGAGTCCCGAGGAATTTCTCACTATTTTATCTAAATTGTTTTTTGCATCTTCAAACCAGAAAGCACAGCACAACTTTACAGCGTGCTTTAATGTGATTTCATGTGAAGAATCGTCACTTGGAGTCTGATCCATTATTTTATACGTAAACGAATAGTGTGCGAACTTAACGTAAGTTATAAAACAATTAACGAGACCATGATAATGCGCAACCTTTTATACTTTCGATTATTCCGAAGGTCATCGCCGTTTTTCATTAAATAGTTTAAGGACTCGGTGGTCTAATGGTATGACGCCTGGGGAGCATTATATGCATTAAAGGAAATTCTAGACACTGCGCCTCAGGAGATCTGGGTTCGAATCCTAGTCGAGTCAATTTTTTTCAATAATCAGAAAGTAGACGGCAGTAGGAGTACAATGCAAAAAAAAAGACCTGCTTCGGAGTATTACAATTGTTTTACTGCTTTTATCAGAGCGTTGTACGTAAAAACTCGATCATGAAGAACGAGACAATACGCGGTTGTGTTGGCTAGCACGTTTGCGGAAGTTTCAAATTCAACTCGAAAAACTACAGCGTTCGCGTGGAGGTAGTCCTTTTGATGGGAGCAGTCGATTACAACAATGGGTGCTTTGTCGACAAACTCATTGGGCGTGAACCAAGGCTCGTCAGTCTTGTTATAATAGGACGATTGAAACTTGGAGTACATTTCGTATAATGTGGCGTAATGATTCAGACCATAATTGTTATTTAAATTATCGTAGGGGAAACGTTCGGTGTTGAGATAAACTCTAAAATTTGTAAGATTAATTTTGTCGAAATGACTATTGTCCTTAGAGATGAGCCCCGAACGTTCCGTCTGAAAACTTACGATGACATATCTGGGGGTTTGTAATTTGGTGGTTGTTGCAATGGCATGAGAATGTTGAGTCACGGCATTAACGCCTGGTATGATATGAAGTTGCCAGCTGCGAAACGCTACTTGTGTGTCGATATTTTTGTCAATGTATTTGGTTAGAGATAATTCTTGAGCAAGACCTGGAGTAACATGTGGAACTTTCCAATACAGCTTGTCAATCGTAACTTTAGCAGTCTCTCCTACGGTAGCACTGAATACGGCGTCGGCATCGGTATTGCTGCGAATTAGGACAAGCTCTTGTCGGATGTTAAGTATGACTTTTCCATAATCTTCGGCAAAGCCTAGCAGCATTCTCAACGGTATGCAGGCACTGAAGTTGCCCTGTGCATCGGTAATGTGAGTATTGGCGGCTTACAACCAACCAGAATTTTGAAGCTTTTTAACATCATCAGAACTGTAGGACACATATCCCTTAAGAGTATATGTAATACCAGGTTTGGTAACAGAATCGACAACGACACCATTGATTTCGTATCGGATTTCGCTAAATAAGTGAGCCAACCCATTGTTAAGAAATTTAGCCGTCGTAACTTCACCGGTTGCTTTCCGTAATTTTCCCTCTATGTATAGATAGCTCAAACCTGGTAGAGTTGACATATCTTCAGGAATTGGAATTCAAATTTCATCGTTATAGTCGAAACGGTTTGTATACGGTTGATGGGTGTGCAACTGATTGCTAACGATCGAGTTGTCGACGAGAACACGTTCCCCAATATTTAGAATACTCATGGCTGCACTTTAAAACCCAACGATCGCAAGAAGTCTCTGTTTGCCTTTGTTAACTGCTCGGCGGACGAAGCTGAACTGATTTTACAAGGCTGTGGACAACGTCTCTTATACGAACTGGGTTGGACATGGTAGGGTGAAGGGTTGAATCGAAAACCCATTATAACTTCTTTAAATGCAATGTTACCGTAACGGTTTCCTTACTAAAACTGACGGGGGTATCAGTCTGGTCCAGTATTTTAACAGTTAGGTTAGTGATCTGTCTCGTGCTGATCGGTAGGTTTCCACTATTTTGTACCCAGGCGGCACTATGGGGAAGAATTGATGAACGATGTGGCCAGGCTTACCATTTTTATAGGAACCGACAGAGATATTGCAGTGGATAAGGATGGAGTTAATGTTCAAAATTTTCGTAACATGTTCACCTGCATGCCACATATTCGCATCATAAATTTTGCTGTCAAATCCCAACATGTCTCGGATAGTATTGTCACATGTAAAGTCGATTGGAACGTTCGATTTTATTTCGCTTTGGCAATTAGAGCTGCAGCACCTAGTTTCTTGCCGACATTGTCCTACGTGCTCGCCAACCTGATGTCCGATCGCTTGTCGACATTTTCCATCGTCTTTCCGAAAACGCTATTATTTTTAGCCTTAAAAAAATCTTTCTCAAATTCATTTCGTGCTCGGTTACGCAACGCGGTATTCATATCAATATATGAGCGCAACCAGGGCGATTCCTACCAATACATGTGCTTATACCACCCCTAATTGACTTTTTGAGAAAATGTATCATGTCCATGTCAGTTAATAATTCTAATTTGACACCCGTAGATCGTAACATAGCGTCCCAACTAAGACCTGGATCCGTATAATATTGGGCAGGGACCAACTTATATGCTTCCAAACATAACTTCCTAAAATTTTCAAACACGTCTGCCAAAATCAACACGTCAGCTTTTAAATAAATGTCCGAGTAGTCACCCAAAGTTTGACAGACAAAGGTGTTCCACACAGACACAGCACGATCGTAATCAGTTTGAGAGACGTGTTCTTCATGTAGAGAGTCGAAAAACTGAACCTTCGAAGGCAACTTCGCAAGATTCAATTTTTCGAAGGAGTCCACAAAGGAATATGGAAACACGCCTTTTTGTCTCATTAATTGAAATTTTGCATCGTCCCCAAACAACCTTTTAATTTCATAAAACTGATCGTCAGCCAAATAATCAGCTAAGGTACTCAAAGATCGATTCATAAAACGGTAACTGTCTAGAAATCTAATTTGTAAATAAACTTTCTGCGTTTTGTAACCAAAATCGATTTCATCTACTAACAGATGCTTGCCAAAGGATATATATTTTTCTTTCGTTTGATGTATCACATCGATCTGTTCGCCATCGACGGCGAATTGTTTGACGAACAAATGAGAATCATAATTTAGGTTGTGGAAAAATACAGGCACAAAATTGGGAACTTTGAAATTTAGATTACAGATAGAATGTGCAGCACCCCGATACGCTCCAGTCAGGTGACAATGGTCTCGCACCCTAATCTGATCGGTCACAAAGGGTCGATCACATATATGGCAAGACGTAGCAGCCTCGTAATTTTGAAGTTCCGCAGTAGTCATCGTCGCCAAAGAAACCACGTTTTTTAAAAAATTGTCATACAAATAACGAACGTCTGCATCCAACCGCTCCATAAAAACAGTTTAAGCATCTTCACCGCGGTACGTTTGAAATTTAGAAAGACTGTCGTCGTACGAACACTTTATAAAATATGCAAACGAGTAAGGCACATGCTCGCACGTCTTAACTGTAAACGAACTCTCGAGGTCTGGTTGCGTATCAGGTTCCTGTACAGGTTTTAAAATTGTCTCAAAATCTGCGTAGACAACGAACGGTAATTTTAATTGTTTATGGTAATTTTCAAATTTCAAAATATTTTGTGGGATTGTTTCACCAAGTTTGTCCACGATCAACTCATCGGTTGGAATTTTGGTATACACCTGATTACAATCGAACTTCATATGTTGTCGCAAGTGCTGTTCAGTACGGAAGTAATGCAAGCATCCGTCACAAAAATGTTTTTCCCCCTTTCTAGCAGTTATTTGCTGCGAAACGAGGCGAAAAAAATTTTTAATGCGACAGTAATGACTGTCACCCTCGTCATTAGTTAACAGAAGCAAGTTAACGTGTCTCAACCGCTTCATGACAGAGTAATGCAAAGGTCCCACAACTTCCCAAATTATTTTTCGATTTTCAAAACGCGACTCTAACCGATACACGTTAACCGAAAGTTGAGGATTAAGTTGTTCGAATTTCGGAATATCGCGCAATTTCAATAGAAATTCCAACCCATCTAACGCCAAAACAGTTCTACAATCGGGATAAGAACTCGTACGATGGGGAGGTCCGCTAGGTTCAACAATACCAGCTAAAATCGCCCACCCGAAACAGTATTCATCCTTGTTTTGAACGTTGACAATGGCTTTCCTTCGCTCAATAAATGATGGCAGTGGTAGGTACGAGGAAGCTCTGAGGGGGTTGTATTTGTTGACGGCGACGGCCAACGACAGCAACTGCTTAAGAGCCCAGCCTGCAACAATTCAAGTGTTCTTAATATACAGCGATCGTCGAGGTCACATCAACTTACCAGATTCCCGTTCCTGAAATTCAGACACCTTCTCATCCAAGATGCCGCAAAAATTATCATACAATACATCGTGGTCGGTACCCAAAGTTACAATTTCATTGCGCGTGTTAAATGACTTGATTTCTTCCAATCCTTTACTTTCTAAAACGAAGTATCCAAATAATTCCAAATTCACCTTTAAGCTCTTTAAATTTTTAAGCTGCCTTCGCAATAACGTCAACACTTTTTCTTTAATTTCTAACAGAAACTCCTCGACCATTATATGATAATTTATGGTTGTAACTCTGTACGTGTCAATCCGGGACCTAAAGGCTGACTGCAGGGGTGCCACTCCATCATCCAGGCCTGGCCTCCCGGTTCGCAACGCATGACGATTACTTCGTATGTGCCCAACGAAGCCACGCACGGGAACATTCTCGTCGCATACGGAGCAATAGCGGGAGTCTGTAACAACAATCGTAACTACACCGCTCACTCACACACACTCATACGTACTTAGATACGTACTTAGATCTTTACCAGGGCGAGAGCTCACAGACACGTTCCTTGACGTAGACGGTCCAGTTGACGTACATGGTCCAGTTGACGTACATGGTCCTGCAGCATTCGCTACGAACATGTCAATCACTCCGGTTTTATAATTACCAATTGATATATACCTGAGGGGGGATTAAGTCGAGCTTTCTTCGTAGCACTCTCTCTCACCTCTGGAGCGCGAAGATTGGATACCCTCCTCGCAGGAGCATCCATAGGAGTATTTGCAACTGACCGACATGGTTGACTATATATATCAGAGACGGAGAACAACAAACTCACCACTAGGCGAATAGGGAACGTTGCTTGGACAACTCTGGCGCCGATGCCGCAGCAAGGCATCCTGACGCGTAAATTTGCTAGAACATTGCTCGCAAACGTGCATTATTACTGTAGCAGTAGGGCAATCCAAATTGGTAATATGTACCGATAATGCTATTAGCACGCGGGCAATGCTTCTCGGTATATACGCGCCAGCCGACAAGATGAGGGCGTCTGGATTACGTCGGCCAGGAGGGGAAGTAGACAGGTTATAAGTGAGGGAGGGGGTGTGGATAGAAGAGGCAAGAAACAATAACAATAGCTTGACCTAGTCATCTAACATCCTTAATATGTTGGAAATAATGCGAACAAGTGTTTCAATTTGACTTATTTTCAACTTTCGAGCAGTCACGGTGCGGATTAGGCAGTGATTGCCGACTTGGCGGCTCCTCACCCGCAACTGCTCTCGCTGATATCGCGCCAGCCTATCTAGCCTTGACAGAACCGCCTCGTGCTGTTCTAATTCCTGGAGGCGGATGTCCACGGCGGCACGCAACAACCTGTTATGCCTTTCGGCACGAGTCTCCACAACACATTCTGCAGCTACCGCGGGGGTATCTACAGCTTGCGGAGGAGCCTCCACAGGTCTAGGCTGATTGCATCTTGCTATTGCCTCATCTATCTCACGCAAATTCTCATCCGTGAAGTCTACCCACTCCGGTTCAGCATCGATGGGTGCGGAGTCAGTATGAGCAGACATCACAACATCTACAGCAATGGGTACATCGTTAGGTGTAAATGGTGTAGATGTAGTTGTTGGTTCTCCAACAACTACATCTAAACCATCTACACCCCATAACTGTCTCGTGATGTCGGCGAGGTCTGGTAGCGTACCGTCCCCCACGGGAGCTTCCAATTCAAATTCTGCCAATATGCAATCTACATTAGCAGGACCATTTTCAATTAGTTCGCTCACTTCGAACGAAATTTGCGATTGTGCAGTAAAATCTCCATTCGGCAATGGAAAAACATACTCCACCAATTTGGAAGAGGACGCCGATGGGCCATTCCCGGTAGCAGCTACCGGCGCTTGAAAGGCAGGCGACTCGTTGCTTGCACAAGAGCTGTGTGCCCCACATGCCTCGACAACATCGTCGTGGTAATGTTTATTTAAAAACATATCGCGCAAGTTGTGAGTGTTCCTGTTAGACGGTTGCACATTGCTAGAAGTAAGCAGCGCCCTCAACAGTGAATGGTCCGGACGCTTAGGAAGCTTAGCAGGGGTGCCACTACTGGAATCACTTTTGCGGTGTGCAGGTGCGCTTGCATTGTTAGCAGCCATGCTACTCTTACGTTTAGCGTCAGGGCGGGCAATTACAATATCGTGCACTACTTGAATTGGAGTTTTTGAACTACTCACCGTGGAGCCGCAAGTACACAATCGCATGTTCTTAGCATCCTCCTTTGCTATCATGGGATACAAAGGAGCACTAAGATCATCACTCAGCACAAACAATAGACCACTGCATCTAACACATCGACTGTAAGAGGCACTCATTGCTAATGTTTAATTATTGAATGTGCATTTCCACCTATATATAGGAATAACCTGTAGCGAACTCGAAGCTTTAAACTGTGGAATGCGGTTGTGGCCAGTGTGCTCGGGAAATCATGGAATGCGGATCTACTCATAGAGGAATGAACTTTAATGAACTAGAATGTTGGATGCGGGTTCCGACCTATATAGGAATGAACTGCAGCGAACTCGAAGCTTTAAACTGTGGAATGCGGTTGTGGTCAGTGTGGTTTTAGCCGTCCTCGAGCAATCATGTTACTCGAACAATCGGAAGTGTTGTTTCATTATGTTCCTGATAATGAAATTTACTGTGCTGGTGACGACAGGACTACCGACTTAACATTTTTGTTCCCTTCCCTTTCTCACTTTCTAAATCAATTACTGGCTCATTTTTTTTGACGACAATCCCGGATATATTTTTTACAATAGTTCAATGCTTTATACCAGCGCTCCTGCAAAAATACTATCGTGGTTGCATTTTCCTGAACTAGAAGACCTTCACTCTAAGGCAATTAGTAGCCGGCATTCATCCTAATTCGAACCCTGCATTCATGGTGCATATGAACTCGAATGAACGCACTTGAACTCGAGTCTGTGGAATGCGGTTGTAGTCAGTGTGGTTTTCTGACGTGCTCAGGATATCATGTTACTCGAACCCTGCATTCGTGGTGCATATAAATGAACTTTGAATAACCGCACTTGAACTCGAGTATACATAGAACTGGACGACCTTCACCGTAACGTTATGTGTTTCCGGTAACTCTGTTTTTCAACGCTGTGCAACACTTGTTTCACAAACATCGAGTAGTTAAGATGTTGTTCTTCATAAATTTGATATCATTGACAATTGTGTACGCTCCCGAAGAGGCACGTGCAGAATTATCTGCCGGTTGGATGCGGTACTGGTTGAGCTCCAGAAGAACCGCTAGTATTGCTTCTGCGATCTTTGACCCCCTTGTCCTCTACGTTGTTCTTCAACTACACCGCTGGACATCTGTCAGCGCAGAACTGGGAGGCTTCCGTCGTCGTCCCCCAATTGGAGGACATCGTGAACAGGGTGTTGGCTGGAGAGGCTGCAGCTTTAGCTGAGCTCGACGATGCTGAAGTATCATTGAGTTGGGATCCCTCAGACTTCGACGCCAGCTCACCTGCACCCTCAGTCTTTTCCGACGTGTCCACCGAAGCCTACGATGTTGACGGTGGTAGTTTTAGTGACAGTGGACAAATACACACCTTAATTAGTGAAGAGTAGCGTAAGATATAATATTAGTGTGTATATATTAGTGTACTTTAGTTAATCTTGTAAATAGAACTTAGTTACTTTTGTACATAGAAAAATAAATATTAGTTTCCTCCATATATTTTTTTTTCCTAAAGTGTTTGTGTACACGTTCTCGAGACGTCACCTGTAGATAGTAGTAGTGGAGGTCCATGCCGACACTAAAAAATTTTTTAGAGGTTTTTTTTTAGACAAGGGTAAGTCAAGGTAAGTGTTAGTGATCTTGAAACAGTGCTAGTGTACACGTTCTCGAAATGACACCTGTGAATAGCAGTGGTGGAGGTCCATGCCGACACTAAAAAATTCTTTGAAGATTTTTTTTGAGACAAGGGTAGGTCAAGGTAAGTGTGCAAAAGCTCTTGAAATTAGGGGTAGAACTCATTGAAGGAGTGTGTACCTTAAAAAATGGTTGAGGTCATTCACTTTAAACATTTTTTTCTTTTGGAGTGTTCTGAGACAAGGTCAGGTCAAGGTTGCCACCCCCCACCACCACTTAGCCTTAAACTTAATATTGTTGGTGGTGGGGGGTGGCAACCTTGACCTGACCTTGTCTCAGAACACTCCAAAACACCCTACTAAGCACCACACCTGCAGTTAAGGAATTCTTCTTCTTTAATCTATAAGTTTGGGACTGTCTTGCTTTTAACTTATTTTTTAAGTGCTTGATTTTGGAAGATAATATTCTGCACTTTCTATTAAGTGTTCCTTTGGTAGGAGTTAACATTGTTAGAATACGGTCACTTACTTTAGAATCTGAACTTTCCGTGCTGGCAAAACTGGAAAATCTTGGTAGACGTACGCTTCTTAAATCAGTCATTAAATCATCATCCGAATTAAAAGATAGACGTCGTTTCCTTGCATATGTTTTAATAGACTGATTACCACTGCCTGATGCTTTAATGTTTATATCACCGGAAAACTGATCTGATAGTATAGTAAAGAATTCACTGTTTGTTGAATTAGCTGGATTTTTACTACCTGGTGATATACTGGACGCATGCACTGTATCTGTAAAATCATATATATTTTACTTATTTATTATCGACATTTATCAGGAATGAAACCATTAAATATTGTGTGAATAAACCGGAAAACTGATCTGACGGTAAAATAAAGAACTCACTGTTTGTTGAAATAGCTGGATTTTTACTACCTGGTGATATACTGGACGCATGCACTGTATCTGTAAAATCATATATATTTTACTTATTTATTATCGACATTTATCAGGAATGAAACCATTAAATATTGTGTAAATAAACCGGAAAACTGATCTGACGGTAAAATAAAGAACTCACTGTTTGATGAATTAGCTGGGTTTCTACTACCTGGTGCTATACTCGACGCATGCACTGTATCTGTAAAATCATATATATTTTACTATTAGGAATGAATCCATTAAATATTGTGTGAATAAACCAAAAGAAAACAGAAAATCTTTTATAAGTAGCGCACGGATACTCAAGATACTTAAAAAATGTCTATCCTAACAATCTACACATAATTGTTTGTTTTACTTATAGGCGTCTGCTTTGTCTTTAATTTAAAATAATTGTCTGGTCTTGATAGAAATAATTATAAACAGCTGATGCAGTTCAATGTCCATTCCTAGAAAATACTATTGCTACCTGAATTGAGGCTTGCTAACTGTGGCAAGTGACTTCTGGCAAAGGATTATCTTTACAGTTTTAAAGGGTTGTTTATGTGCTTCTAAGCAAAAATGATTTTTGCAAAATCATAGGTCAGTGACATCGTCTGTATGTGAATGTAAACAAACTTCCAGCTCGGCAGTAATCCATGTTCAAAATGGGATTTCTTTCAGAGAATTCTAATCCAGAAAATGTAATTTACAAAATAAGTAAAACTGCATGTTTTAAATCTGCATCAGTTTGCTCTAAAATAATTATTGAAGCAAATAATTTCATACAAAGAAATTACCATTGAACATCCTATGGTGCGTAAAGCATTTCTATACCCTGTATACTCTCTGATCGAAGGCAAGCATCGACCACGGAAAATTAGAAAAATCTTGTAAATAATTATAACTCTCATAAGCAATACTTTTGTTGTTATAATCTGCTATTTATATCATATCGAATCCGGATAAATGGTAATGCCCATTTTATTTTCTAATGCCCATTTACAGATTTCTTAAAGCCATTTTTGCCTGCCTATTTTGGGTGGTTGGAACGAAGCTTGCTCCAGCTGGAGGGCTTCGAATTCTTCTGCCATCTGTACCAACTCGTCCAGCCTATGGAAGTCCTTCCTACGTACATACAATTTATATTCCGGACGGAGGTTTTCGTATATACGTTTCAACTGCTCGCGTTCTCTGGTGACTCCAAACCTACCTAACAGCGTCTGGAGGGCTGTGACAAAATCGGCCACGGATTCCTTCTGGCCTTGTGTCCGGTTCCTAATTTCTTCGGCCATCCGGAATTGGAACCTCGGGGGTAAGTATTGGTTATGAAAAGCCATCACAAAATGATCCCAGTTTCTCCATTTTTGCTTATTATTTCTGACCCACAGCTCGGACAAGGCGGTGAGGACTTCCTGTTCCCGGAATTGGTAACATGTGGAGAGTTCCTCGATCCTTTCTAAAAACGAGATGGGGTCGGACGTGCCGTCGAACTTCAGGCCCCATTTCCTGATGCTGTTGCAAATTTGGGCATTATTCAGTCTAGGTGGATCCGGGTTTTATTCCCGTTCTTCCTGGTGGTTATCTCCACCCTCCATGACTTGACGCTTCTCTTGTGTGTCTTCTTGGGTGTCGTCGTCGTCTTCTTCCCCTGGCCCAGCTCCTTTCAGGTATTGCGACACTTTCTGTCTTAACTGCTGTGCAGTGCCTTCTGTTTCCAGGCCTAATCCAGCTGCAAGTCCTCGGAGGTCTTCTACTCGAAGGGTGTAAATCCAGGTTACTTTAATCTTCGGGGTAGCCGGTGTGCCGTTGCCATTTCCGTTTCCGTCTTCATAGTTCGCCATGACTCTTGGAGATCAGGTTTTGTATGAAAACTTCTAAAATATAAAAGCTACACAGTTTTTAATCAAGTGCTTTTCTAGGTTTGCTCGGGCGCCAATCTAGCGGACGTGGGTGTATATTTGCTATTTGTGCATATCTGAGTTCGAGTCCCTGCTCTAGGACGCCATTGTAACATCCGCCCCTGCTTATAAGGGTTGGAATATTTTATTTACAACGGAATAACTCATAAATCGGAGATAGGTTCAATTGTTCACTCAGATATACCTCAAATAAGCAAAACACACCACCGGAGTATCCTGTTTAGCAATTTATTCTATATAACTATCGTACATAAGTAAATATTCTTGTCATTAACTAAGTGAGATGTAGGTTGCTCAAAATTAACATTCTTGACTTGAAATAACGTTGTTGATTCCTGCGGCTGCTGCAACCCGCGTCACGTCCGTGCCGGGAGTATCTGCCTACGTCCTAGGCGCTCCGCTTCGGAAACGTCGAGAATTGTCGGCGCCTCTCGTTCGGCGTCGAGCTGCGCACTGATGGTGGTGCCCTGCAGTCTGTCAAGTTTTTCAATCTGCGGGTTCTGGTTTCTGTCAACAAATAACAAATTAAAACTGTTAACGCGAGTTCTCACCCTATACGTGTAACTACAGTTTGTTGTTGAAATATTCCGAGAAATTTACCGCGCGACGGGGCTCCGCTCAGAGAACGAAACTCCGAATCGGCGTAATTTTTGAGGTTAACAGCCTCGGCGCCTCCAGGTGAAATCTTTGGCGAAGCTGTCAGTGCAGTCCGCAGAGTTCCCAAGCAAGACGGCCGCTGCAATTCTCAAGGATTAATTCAGGTAAATTCTAATTAAGTAGCTTAAAGCTTCTAATTCTGCTTGAATAGCAAGGCGCCAAATTTAAAATGCAAGGGAGCTGGGATTTAAATATTACGTTAGTTATTACTGATTTACAAACGGTTTTCGGTGTAGGATATTTACAGGGAAAATATAGCTGGCGTTTCAGACGTTCCTTGGGGAGCCACTAAATTGAACTAGTTATTAGGAGGTTTAGAGGAAAATATAGCTGGCGTTTCAGGCTTTCCTTGCGGAACCACTAAATTGAACTCAGCCTCGGAACAGTTCCCTAGGTACTGGTAGAGTCGACGGAGGAACTCCCTGGAAAGACAACCTATCAGAAGGAAAGTCTCGGTAATAATCTCTGTCTAAATGAGCCGTGCAAGTCCTTTTATATGCTTTGTAAACCCATTAAGTGGGGAGGCGGCGCACGTCATACCTTTGTCTCGCGCTGTTATCCCGGTCGGAGCTGTCTTATCTTGCGGGAACACACCGCGGCCCTTGATAACGCTAGAGGTCGCGATGTTTAGGTTGGCAAATATTATTTAATATTCGATTAATTCCAATCAAACGGAAGCTTAGCGTTACACTGTGACTGAACTTTCAATTTCATGGTATTATTTGCGAACATATCACGCGATATTTAACAAAGTATATCTACGTAAATAATTTTAGTATTGGGCTGAAAACAACTCACACCGTACAGGCATGTATGTCGATTAGGCATAATCAATAAAATTGCAAATATATTCCATACTTCCTGTTAAGGACTTTATAAACTTTTGCCGCCTCTCTTGCATTCTGAATTCATACTGTGCGCAGTAGACTGCCGGGCGGTTCCGATTCTAAAAACTCACTTACGTTCCATCTGTCAACGTGGCAGCATGCGAACAGGTCCGCTCTGCGAAAGTAATTATTGTTCACATGTTTAAATGTTAAACTGTTCGTGTAAATTTATAGCAAATAAATTACCTACTTTTGCTTTCAACGAGTGTATAATTCAGTGAAGAAATAAATCCATACAGTCCATTAAATTCCAAGGCGAGCTGGCAATCAGGAGTTTTCCAAATAACGGAAAACTGAGAAGGCTCCCCAACATTGGTCCATCGATCCGGATTAGTAAGAGCCCGGAAAAGCCACATTGTTCCTTCGAGCCGCATGGTCCATCGGCCCGGAAAAGCAGCCTAAACAGGGCAAGTAAGTGCAACACGCATTTTCAATCGTGTTAAATTCGTCCCTAACGAGAGGAACGAGAGGAAGGAAGACAGCAGACGGTGCTAGCAACGTGAGAGCGAGATAGCCAAACGCCAAGTCTCGCGCCAAATTCGTGCAGGTGTGGAGCCAGCGGCCAGCTGCAGACGAGACGGCAGTTCAAACCACAGAAACGAAAAAGGCGGCACACACACCAATATCAATGTAAGCCTCATTTCCTTTGTGAGATTTCCTATGCATGAATATTTGGTTTTCTATCACCTGTGTTATGCATGTGCATAATTTCAGCTGCGTATTATTGCGTAAACAAATGGTTTATGAGTCATATAAACATTTTAATTGCGTGAAATGCCAAGCTATTTCGTTGTGCGCGAGTACAATTCAGTCACAAGTTAATAATCTCGCGTTGTACCAGGGTCGTTTTCTGCGTCGTTAGCGCCAAGTTTCTCGCGTCGTTATCAGCGCTGTCTGCGTTGTAAACAAATTCCGTGCCAGTGGCGTACGAGAGTTAGTTCGATCTGTTAAATTGTTTTTAATCTCAACAATTATGGATTCGCTTGTAAGAGTACCAGGCTCTATCAAAGGCAAGCTTGCGCGTTTCGCAAATCACGTGCAATCGTTGCAAACAGTTCAAGATGAAGATCAATTCTTATCTAGCGCTCAGATTGTTCAATTGCAGAAAAGATTGGATGCTATAGCCACTTTGTTATCAGAATATTATGAGGTTCACGAACAAATTTTAGAAACCAGTGAGGATGTAGAATCTGAAATGCAGCAACAAGTCGAATTTGAAGACTCTTATTTTCTTGCAATTTCACAAGCTGAATGTTTGATTAATGAATACAACAAACAGTCTGATGTTGCACCAGATCGTGCTGGATCTACTAATGGTAGCGTGAGATCAACGCATTCAAATTGCAGTTCGCATTGCAATAATCGAGCTGTACGCCACCCTAACATTTCGATTCCCAAATATTCAGGGAACGTGTCAGAGTGGTTGGAGTTTCGTGAGATTTTTATTAGTTTAATTCATGAGAATCAAGCGCTAACTAATATTCAAAAGCTGCATTACTTAAAGGCTAGTTTACAGGGTGATGCAAGCCAAATTATAAAACGTTTAGTTTACTGCGAGTAATTATATTCTAGCTTGGGATGCATTGTGTAATCGTTACAATGATCCAAAAATTCTGATTCATAACCACCTCAATGCTACACTCACCGGCACGAAAAACGGAGCACTTGCATTTTTTGATTAGATTTAAAATTGTATCCCTTGTGATGTTTTATTATTACATTTATTATTATACATTTATTATACATTTAACATTATAACATGTATAATAAATGTATAATAATAAATGTAATAATAAAACATCACAAAGGGATACAATTTTAAATCTAATCAAAAAATGCAAGTGCTCCGTTTTTCGTGCCGGTGAGTGTATATTCGAACTTGAATCGTGCAGTAAGGAATCTGCAACTAAATTACGTACGATTAGCGATATGTTATTCAAACATTTTACAGCAATCAAATCATTAGCTACCGAAAGCGAGCTTCTTGATGTTGTTATCATTTATGTCGTTTCTAAAAAACTGGACCCCACGACATTCCGTGAATGGGAGGTCTTTAGAAACCGGTCAAGTTCTGACCTGCCTAATCTTGACGAGTTCAAGGAATTTCTACAAAACACAGCAAATCTTCTAGAAACTCTGGAAGTAAAAAATATTAAGCTTGTACCCGAAAAGTCGTCCAAGGTACATTCGAAATCATTTGTGTCAGGTACCCCTTCGTGCCCACTTTGTAAGGGATCTCATCCCTTGTACAAATGCGACAAGTTTGTTAAGTTGTCTTCTCTTGACAGAAATTCAAAGGCAAAAGAGGTCCGTGTATGCTTTAATTGCCTAACTCAGGGTCACATTGCGAGCCGCTGTAGCTCCAAATTTACGTGTAGAAAGTGCAAATCAAGGCACAACACCCTTCTGCATGAGGATAAACCTCAAAATGCTTCTTCTAGTCAACCAGGATCTGCGATGTCGGCAGAAACCCCTGTTGAACTAAATCAATCGATTTCGGCATTCTGTTCGAATGCTTTGCAGGTACTCTTACCTACGGCTACTGGTAAACTCATCGCTGATGATGGTACGCCTCATGTTGTGCGAATCCTGCTGGATTCCGGTTCCCAATCGAACTTCATACGTTCAGATTTGTGTAAAAGGTTGAAGCTTCCAACTCGCGAAGTCAACGTTACTGTTTCTGGCTTAAGTAAAGCCACTTCTCAAATCAAGGCTAGGTGTGATATCAAGCTGCAAGCCCCTCACACCTCATACAGTATTGGCCTATCCTGTCTTGTTCTCGATGAGATTACAGGTACAACCCCAAGTTTTCGCGTCCAGCGAAACAGCTTCAAGGTTCCTGATAACATCAAGTTATCAGATCTGTCCTACGACCAACCGGGCACCATCGACATTCTGATTGGTTCGCCCATTTTCTGGCAGCTCCTTTGTATTGGACAAATTGGTCTAGGCCCAAATCTTCCCATCCTCCAAAAGACTCGTTTTGGTTGGATTGTTTCTGGCCCTACAGGCCCTCCTTCTGCGTACCCTGTACAGTGCAATCTTGGCACGATCGAGGATGCTTCTGAACCCATTGCTAGGTTTTGGCAACTCGAACATTACCCAGAGGAAAAGGTTCGCACAAATGAAGAGACCGCCTGTGAGGCACATTTCGTGCAAAATACGCAACGAGAAGCGAATGGTCGGTTCGTTGTCTCTATCCCTCTCAAGAAACCTGTAGAGGTATTGGGTGATTCATTGCAAATCTCTCAGAAAAGATTCTTATCAGTAGAGAATATTTCAGATTCTGCAAGTAGTAAGGCTACCACGCGTAGCATCTTGCCTGAAATATCCCAGATTTCAGATTCTACAAGTAGTAAGGCTACCAATCGTAGCAGCTTGTCTAAAATTTCCCAGATAGTTGACCCGCTGGGTCTGTCAAGCCTTTGGTGGCACGGTCACACCTGGCTAAGCGAAAGTGAGGCATCTTGGCCTACTTCCATGTTCAATATTTCAGATTCTACAAGTGGTAAGGCTACCAATCGTAGCAGCTTGTCTGAAATATCCCATATTTCAAATTCTACAAGTGGTGAGGCTACCAAGCGTAGCATCTTGTCTGAAAGATCGCAGATATTTGACCCGCTGGGTCTGTTAAGCCTTTGGTGGCATGGTCCCACCTGGCTAAGCGAAGGCGAGGCATCTTGGCCTGCTTCCAAACATGTTCGTGCTGAGCTTCCAGAATTCAAAAAAGAAGTTCAGAGTCTTCCTGTAACCTCTGTTGAACCATCTCCGTTCAATCAGTATTCAAGCTTCGCTCGCTTACAACGAGTTACAGCTTATTGTTTTGTCACAAAAGCAGTGCACCTTGAATTGGTCGCTGACCTTTCTACTGAAGCCTTCTTAATGGCCTTTCGCCGGTTTGTGGCTCGTCGAGGCAAACCGCTCCATGTCTATTCTGACAATGGCACTAACTTTGTAGGCGCTAATTCCGAGTTAATCGAATTAGGCAATTTTCTCGCGGAGCAAAACCTTTCTATTTCCGAATCAGTCGCGAGCGACGGAGTAGCTTGGCATTTTATACCCGCGCACAGTCCCCACTTTGGCGGATTGTGGGAGGCCGGAATTAAGTCCTCCAAACATCACATACGGCGCGTTATAGGTAACGCTAGTCTAAATTATGATGAATTTAGCACTTTGCTGGCACAGGTGGAAGCGACCTTAAACTCCCGACCCCTGTCCCCTTTGTCCTCTGATCCAAACGACTTTCAGCCTTTGACTCCTGCTCATTTCCTGATTGGTCGTCCGTTGGTGTCACTGCCTGATCCCAACGTTACTGAGATAGCCGAGTCTCGGCTGTCTAGATACCAAAGAATACAACAGCTTCATCAGAATGTATGGAAAAGATGGAGTAAAGAGTACATCTCGGAACTCCAGCAGCGCACCAAATGGCGCACACACACTTCGGACCTCCAGCCTGGTTCCATGGTCCTCATCAAGGATGACAATCTACCCCCTCTGAAGTGGAGGTTAGGCCGGGTCACCGAGCTGCACCCTGGCCTTGACGGCGTTACGCGTGTGGCGTCAGTGAACACTGTGTCAGGAATCGTGAAACGATCCTTCGCCAAATTGTGCCCGCTACCTAGTGTTGTGAACTAGTGCGTTAGCGTTCAGCGCAGTGTTCGTAAGGCCTTTTGGCTCCCCATTGTTCGGGTTTTCTTGTACTCGATTAAGATCCATGTACTATTATGCTTTGTATATATGTGTGTTCATGTTGCATGTTTTACTCTAGCTGTTACATGTCAACTCTGTACTGTTTTATTTGAAAGGTTACCCTTTCCAAGGCGGGCGGTATGTTAAGGACTTTATAAACTTTTGCCGCCTCTCTTGCATTCTGAATTCATACTGTGTGCAGTAGACTGCCGGGCGGTTCCGATTCTAAAAACTCACTTACGTTCCATCTGTCAACGTGGCAGCATGCGAACAGGTCCGCTCTGCGAAAGTAATTATTGTTCATATGTTTAAATGTTAAACTGTTCGTGTAAATTTATAGCAAATAAATTACCTACTTTTGCTTTCAACGAGTGTATAATTCAGTGAAGAAATAAATCCATACAGTCCATTAAATTCCAAGGCGAGCTGGCAATCAGGAATTTTCCAAATAACGGAAAACTGAGAAGGCTCCCCAACACTTCCTACAAAACTAGCGAAAAACTAGTAGCATGTTTTCCTATTCTTAATTTCTTAAGCACTTGTAAGACAAGGTACAAATAATGATCTTTCGTCTCCTAAATGCCAGCCTTAAGAGTATATGCTACAAGTATCTAAACGTACCTAATAATTTCAACACTAACTAAACCGACAATATTCCAAATACCAAGCCGTACAAGTATAAATACGACTAGATATACGAAAGGTTTAACAAAAAAAAACTGTTCTCACAAAATAAGAATTTAAATTACAGCAACAACCATTTGTTGTTTAGTTTTTTTGTGTGAAATGTATGCCCTTCTGTGACTAAGTTCACTTACAATTTCGAAATGCATAAACTATGAATTGTCAAATCAATCTAGTTTAAAAATTATTTTTAGCATTAACAACATATTTGGGAAAATAGTCTTAACTAACACCTAGGGCAGGGTAACCAGAGAACGTCAGGTGCACGATCGCACTGTGATAATGGGAATAAAATTTACGTTTGGTTATTACCAGTTGCAGGAAAACAGTAAGACGTCTCGCTAACTAAAGAACACAAGATCTTGTTTTCTAGCCCGATTACAGTGTAATACTTTCTAATAAAAATAAACACATAGTTAACGTAGGCTTTAGTGGAAATTAAATTCTGTTTGATTAAACAACGTACCTCAAGTGATGTCAATGTCGTAGAATGTGCAATTAATTTAAGTGTGTGACATCGGGGCACACAACAATAACCGGTGCAATATTGCACGGGGACGAGAAATGGTGAAGCATGCGAATCGGCAAAACAATTCAAACACGAAGCTACCTGCAGGCAAAGTACCCTGCTTTTCATTAGGTCAGTAGAAAACTTCCCGTTAAGGATTTATTTTTCATCAAATAGATTTAGGAGATGTATAATTAAGCATATTATAAATTGAGTACACTACCTTAATATCGTAGAATCTCGACATTCAGTCCAATACTACGATGAACAATTCTGCGTCGATGGAATGTTATGGCTTATGCATATATCTAATACTTACTATATTGCTAGCGGCTATGAGTGGGAAACTTGCCGATGAAGTGAGACACACAACCAACTCCTTCATGTATACGGTAAGCTGTGCACAAGCGCGGCGGCGTCGTCCGCCCAATGGGGAAGTGGTCAAGTTTAAAATTCGCTTCTAAAGGCGGAGTTCGAATGCTCACGCATGCGCACGAGACGCGTTATACTCAAAGTGAGACTATGTCGGCGCCGTAATGTTTTCTGAAGTTTCCAGGCCCTACCAGCAATATATGTGTATTATATATATGTGCTTATGGGATGCAGAACTACCTCGGCCTGTAGTGCACGGATTTCCAACAACAAAAGTGAGATTTTACAGGAACACGGAACTGATTTGGCATGTGGTTACAAGGTTCCTAACAGCTGTATGTAGTTTTGGTTTCCTCTCACAACTAACCAGTCTGTAGGTACTTCCTCGAATATAGCGGGTAGAAAAGATCATTAGGGCGTATATAGTCCCTTACTAAAAACGCTACAAAATATAAAGGATGAAGAATTGAAAAAAAAAACGCATTTAATGCAGTAGGTACTGTAAAAGAGGTCACAATAAAACAGTTCATACCTTGGTATTATCGCGCTGTATTTTCACGCCAAAGAACCCCATACTGGTAAAATCTATTTAGTATAATTCATATACCGCGTGTCCATTCTCAAAGTCGAACATAGGCAATTAACATTAGTGCATTCACTCGTTCTTTATTGAAATAATTCATTTTTCTGTAGATTATTTCAACAGACGTTGACAGAAAATACCTGATTTATGCCGACTAATTACCAATTTTTCTGACAAATGCTATCGAACTTGAAAAGCAAGGCATGGCATATTTAAAATTTCCCAAGTTATAAATTGGTATTTTAAAATAAAAATCTCATCTTGAATATTATTATTGGTATCACTTGATGCGTAATAATTTTATCTTTCCATTGATACCATTACGTTTTCTGTAAGTTGAATTGGCGAGCAGGAATCCACAAAAACGTGCAATACAATGTTAAACGCCTATGTTCGACTTTGAGAACGGACACCCGGTAGATCTTAATTGCGGCATCGATTCACAAATCCAAAATAAAGGCTGTAATAGTAATCGTTCACCACCTGCTAGCGTGAAAACTTAAAAGTGCCATCGGTTCGAGAATTCCACAACTCTGGTCAAAGATAACGCCCGAAGACAGCCGGAGGTCGGCGCCCAAGATATCAATTTTAATTTTGAAATTTAAACTGACCAAGCAAGGGCCTGCTATCAAAATGCATCACTGTAAAGTTGGAAAATTTGCACCGTAACAATTGGTTATAAACGTTTGAAGAAAAAATACTGTAAATGTTATTCGGAGCAAAAGTATCTTTATGTGGCTCGCAATCTCGGCAGATAAACCGTCCAGATACGCCACATAAAGTATAACTTTTGCTCTTAATAACATAATATACTATTTTCTACTCATAACATTGAAATCAGTCATTTTGACATTCATTCCGGTAGTTGAAATCGCATTTCAATCACTATAGATTGAAATGTTCGGACTACCGGAATTTCAAACTGTTTGACATTCAATTGGTGACAAGAGAAATGTCACTTTATGTTAATTTTTTTCTAGAATGCATTCATTTGTTAAAATGAGTGAAAATTCGTAGGGAAAATAGTATATGCAACTCGTGGTTGATAAAATTTCAACGTCTCAACGTTGAAAGTTTATTTCAACCACTTGTACCATAGTATACTAATTATCTACAAGTACTTTGATAAGGACTTGTTTATTACGTCATTTATTTGAGACTATTTCCGTTAGGTAATAGAGCCAATTACACCACTAGTGGTGTAATTCGCTTCATTACGAAAATAGTGAATAAAATTGACATTTTCATACTAAAATATTTTTGAAAATTACAGATCTGACATTTTTCTTAATTTTGGGCAGTTGTAAATAAAATTGGATATATTATACGTGGGATAGAGCATATTACAGTAACTCGTGTGATTACAGATGACGTCCTCTACAATTCGTCACTTGAAAACCCTCAAATGTCAAATGACATTCACTGTGAAACATACCGTAGAACTTTAAACCCAACTACAGATTTTTTGAGTTTACCAGACTCAGAGTCAAACGACGAAGACTCTGACGAACCCGTAAATTTTCGTTAAAGGCCTAGGTGGAAGCTTTTGCCGTATAGATACCCAAAATCAAATCTACCCTATATACAGGGTGTCCCGCGACATGACGGCCGTAGATTAAGGGTGTGTTGCTGAGGTATAGTATGACATTCTATTTTCTTTCTACAACAAGAACTGTAACAATTTCAAAAAAAATAAGAAAAGTCAATCACATTTTAAAATCTCAGTAGCTAGATTGGGTTGCTAGGGTAATACGAAATTTGTAATATTTAATTTTAATATTAATTAAAAAATTAGTGTACGTTATCTACCCTTGATGTTAAAGTGCTACTTTATCTACCCTTGCTGTTAAAGTAACACTTGATCTTTTGTTTTGAGTCGATTAAAACACACTTTAACATTTGCTATAGAAAAAAAAAATTAATTATATGCCACACGTAAATAAAGAGATTTAATCCATTCGGGTAAATTATTAAAGTTTTCTCCTTATAGATAAAATTCCTCTTTATTCACTTGTACCACACATAACTATTTAAAAACACTAATCGTTAAATACCATGGTGTATAAAGAAAAGGTGAAGGATCTACATATACCGTGAGTGAACGGATGTAGTTCTGTAGTTCCTATATGTTTTTTGGGCCGCTGTATACGAATGTCAGGTTTGCCAACAAAAATTTTGACCGAAAACACGTTTTTTAAGCAAAGACGATGTAAAAAACCGTTTTTTTCTAGTTTTTCTAAAATTACCCGAAAGCTATCCATTTTTCGTAAATATTAAACCTATATGAAATGAAAGAAGATAAAATTTCCTACATTTTATGTAGTTGAGGTTTTTTCTCTGACCAATCGTTCAGCCGCGAGAGCACCGCGAAGTTATAGTCCAGTCAAATGGTAAAAAATAAGGGAAAGTTTTGGTGGAGTTTTGATATTTGGTTCCTATATGTTTTTTGGGTCGCTGTACGCGAATATCGACTATCAGGTTTGCCAGCATTTCATTTATAAAGATTCATTTCATATACCATTTTTGATTTACGGAAAATGGATAGTTTTCGAGTTACTTTGAAATAAACTGGGATAATTCCCTTTTTTGCTTTTAACACCTAATTTTGCGGCGCTCTCGCAGCTGAACGATTTATCGAAAAAAAACCTCAAGTACATAAAATGTAGGAAATTTTATCCTCTTTCGTTTCATATAGGTTCAACAATTACGAAATTGGATAGTTTTCGAGTAATTTTAGAAAAACAAAAAAAATATCGTTTTTGACACCGGTTTTGCTTAAAAAAACGTGTTACCTGTCAAAATTCCTGTTGGTAAACCTGGTATTCGTGTAGTGCAGCGACCAAAAAAACATATAGGAACTAAATACCAAAACTCCACCAAAACTTTCACCTATTTTCTACCATTTGACTGGACTAATGAGGTTCCGTTAACGCTCGAAATTCCAGCAGATGACAGAGCATGGCATACTCCCTATTTTTGTACAGGCGTATATGCAGTACTAGTAAATAGTAGGTACACTGTGTATCTAGGACGAAAAGCGCAACATTCCCAGACTCCTGTGTTGTTGGGCTCGGCATTTGCCTCGCCCAACAACACAGGAGTCTGGGAATGTTGCTTTCTGTACAAGATGCACATACTATTTTTTCGCCGATCGATACGAGTAATTAATAAAAAAATGGGAAATAGTACTCGAATATTCCCTGCCTAGGCCGGGAATATTATTCCTGTACAGTTTTATTGTAAATTACCTAGCAACGGCTGATGTAATGGAATTTTTGAATTATTCCTGTACAGTTTTATTATAAATTACCTAGCAACGGCTGATATAATGGAATGTTTGACTTTGCTCAACAAAATTTTGTCAATAATGTGTCAGTTCTAGTACGATTGGCGAAAAAATTGTTTAATTAGCAGTAGAAACTAATTATTTAATTGAAGAAATGGTGAACAATAAGTGCTTTGTACCCAGAGATGTGGTAAATATAGATTCAAACATGCCACTGCAACTGTGTTACTACATGTATTATATAAGCACAAACACACTTTTAACAAGCTGTCTCTTTCAAATGCACCTAAAATTCGTGGTGGTCCACAGTCTCTCTCTTTCTAAAAGGTACCTAATGTTTGATTGGTTGCTAAAGCAGAGCGGTAAATTTAAACCGTCTTTCAGAACCACGATCCACGTCGCGAGAAGAATATCATCTTGCTAGTCGTTAAATTTAAAATCTCAAAACCGAACGACGATCGAACACCAGTAAAATTGAACTTTATAAATAAACATTTAAATCTCCCTTTGTCGCCCGAACGGCTGTTATTCTTATCGCTCTGCAGCCGGCCCCGCGTGCTTGCTGGTTTCGTTTTTCATGCTTGCGCTCGCATCTTTCGCTATTCTTAAGACTTCGGCCGTTGGCCCGCTCGATGTTTAAAATTGTTTGAAATGCACGTTGCCCTTGCTATCGAATTTGTCAAAAAGAAAGCTTCTGCGACGCCCAATTTCAGTGTAAATGAACGCAAATATGACAACTGACAACTGTAAATATGATGATTGTAAACACACAAGCTACGCGAGTTCAGAAGTACGTTTAATATTGTGATGCGCATGCACTGGCCCGGTAACGCCCAGTACCACTTAGATGGAAAGAGACGATGTTTGTACAAATATTTACAATAATACGAAAAGAGACAAAATGAAAATCGTATGTTGTACATGTTGGAACAGAAATATGTTCTTAAGTAAATGGTGAGTTTGCATCTATATTTACCACTACCACATCTCTGTTTGTACCAAACTGCACGTCTGGATATAAATCATCTCCAGAAAAGGTGTATATATTTAGTACAAAAGATCCTATTAGGTTAACTTTATGGAGTCGCGCCATTCCTAGATTCGACCGCCCTTTGATGAAAATGACCATGTTTGCGAAAAACATTTTAAGCAAGAAGATATTAATAAGTACCGGAAAGGCGCAGATAATATTATGATTGTAAGTAAACGGCCTACTATTATTTCTTATTGATATGAATGTTAACCAGGCGTGGTTGTAAATTTTGCGGTAAATTTGTAGTGGCAAATATGTGTGCAATAGATGTATGATTAGTTACTCATTATCTATCTAATCGTTTATTTAAAAATCTTGATATTTTCACACACTAAAATTATATCAATTATTTTTAATTATCTTTCTTTGACAGACTTTCAGTGAAAAATAATTATATTCTGTTTGAACATTTACTTTATGTACACAATTTTGTTGCATATGTTTCTTATTATTCTTCTTAACATCGAATTTCGGCTTAGACCGCGTAGTATTTGTATATGAACACCCAGCAGTTTCTGGCTTAATGTGCCTTGCACCTTGTAAAGTCGAGCAAAAACCCGCGCGATGGTCATGCTCTTTGGTGGCTCGTGCTGTTTGAGTATCTTGAGAACGATGATACTTAGGCAGATTTGGCCGTTTTGCTGTTTGTGCATCCATATTCACTAACGTTTCGCAAGACTTTGCAGCTTGCATCATCAGAGTGAAAGTGCCGTATTTGCCTAGTTTATTTTGATATTTACGAACCATCTGGAACAAATTTGTAAAACAAAAACGTTCAGTTTCTACTTTGAAAACTTTCCCCTAATCCCCATATGAAACGACACTGGAAATACCACAATTTTAATAAAATGCATCAACCATTTTAATAATAAAAAAGGTTTAGGAGACCAAAAACAATTTTTTTGATGAGATCTACTTTGCCACAAGAAGACATCAGTTCATTCAAAAAATCCCACAGGGCTCCCCTTTAAAACACAAAGATCTTGCCGGTTTATTATTCTAAGTCAAATGTTAGGTTATGGATATGCGCGGGTCAAATACACATAAATATTAACAGATTGTCTGTGCAAATAAACGAATTGAGGTTTCGGTAAATCTGCATTTCGGAATTTTAGAATGTACAAGCAAACGGCGCGCTACGCGCACATGTGGCGTACGTGTGAAATAGGATACGCCGAAGGTCAAGCTGCGAGGCGACCGCTAAGATAAGCAAAACAAAACCTAAACAAATATAAACATCTGCGAAGCCGGAACGTGATTTTGTGCCACAGCAGACAGACAAACACACATTAAGGAAAATTATATTATAGATAGTGTTTTATGCAAGCTTCCCTTTGTTTATGAAAATTAACACGTGAGCACAACCACCATTCTGTGTTAGACTGACTCATAGATAAAGACAAGACTGACTTGCGCCGGCAAAACTGGCAAGCACGGTACAGGTTTTCGATTGTGTATTTTAATACAGCAGGAAGTTGTGATCCACTTTGGCCCAGCAAATCCACTTAGCCCCGGTTGGCGGTATTGTATTCTATATGTCAAATATTTAAATTTGCCGCCATAAATAATTTACGTTTCAGTATTAATCAATAGATGTCTCTAGGGGGTGTTCCCTATTAGAGTAACTGTATAATAGGAGAGTAAAGCAAACGCGGTAAGAGTATTTCATTGGTTGGATCCCATTCTGGAACGTAAGATCCCATTGGAGCTCAAAAGTACGCGGCGGGCTTTGGATTTTTGAAATCAGAGAGTGACATTAAATTTGTCAAAATTATTCAAAACTCAATTTTCGAAAGTGAAACAAAGAATTTCATTTTGTTATGACCCGGCTGTTCTGTGTGTGAGTGTAAAAGACGTTTTGAAAATGGATTTTATTTACTTAGTATCCCAAATAATCTAGAGAGGAAAAAATTTGGTTGAGAAATATTGGGCGACAAGATTACGGCTGTAAAAGGCTAAGAATATGTGAACAACAAATCAATGGGAAGTTGCAAAAAGTGATCATAAAATACTAAAAAAGACCAACACAGTTAAGTCAAATCCAAATACTGAGAATCATGTAGAAATTTCACCACCTGAACCTGAACTTTGTTACAAAAAGAAGTAGGTACGAGTCTCTGCTAGTTCAACATTCTAAATTACGAAAAAATAATAAGAAATTAACCGAACGTTTAAATAAAACAAAACGAAACATTTATTTATTGAAAATACATTTAAAGAAAATGCTAACTGATGATCAGATTCAATCTTTAACAATCAAACCAAAAAATTTAACAAATGTTCGAATGAAACTTTCGAAAAGTCTTTAAGATTAACATTTTCCTGTGGCACAACTGGGTACAATGATCTAAGGGATCTACCTATTCCATCTATTCGCACGCTAAATTTTCATCTCCGTCATTTAAATTTTCAGTCCAGCATTTTAACAGACTTTACATTATTCAAGAATAAACTTTCTAATTGCAACACCAAATTTGAAAAGATTGTATACTAACTTTAGATGAGATAGAATTAAAAAAGTAACACTACCAAATCATGAAAATAGTTTAGCTTCCAAGGCTTTAGCATTCATGCTAGGTGGAAAAACTACAGTAAGCTTAATTTTAATTTTAATTTTATATTGCATTGAGGGGGTATTTCAAGAAGAAGGAAACAAACCGTTGTCTATTATTTCACAGCAGATAGCAGTAATGGATCTGTATTAGCTGACATTTATTTAAAATTGTTGAACAAGCTTCCAATATAGGTCTTCAGCCCTCAAAATTAAATAACTAATAATATTAAACCTAATTTATCTAAGCATGTAATTAAGTGTAGTTTTTATTTGGCAATAAATTACTTTTTGCAATTTATTTATCTGTCGGGCACTGAACTTGCTGCTTTGGAAGTTCGTCCTTTCTTATATTATCCATTTCGGTTCTGTTTGCAATGCAATCCCAGTGTCAAAATACACATGTTCTTTGGCGGGAATTACGATATACATAATACTAACAGATCTTAACAAAACAAGCATTTAAATAAGTAATAAATCTGTAACTACATCATTATTTCAACTATTCAAAATGTCGATTATTTCATCTCAATAGAACTATAATCAAATAAACACTCAAGCTCAAACACGAATCCACAATACTAAATTGATTTAGTCGACTATGAACATTATGACTAACTTCATAGTATGGATCCCTAAATGTCATCGTTTGCTCTACTCTCCTATTATACAGTTACTCTATTCCCTATTACAGTGCCTTTATATAGACAGTGGCGACAATGGGGTGTCCTATTTTTGATTGGCTGCCTAGATCACGTGGTTTTAGCCGCCATGTTTATGCTAAATCACCTGTGATTCGTGTTATACTTTTGGCAGTACTGAAGTGTATTGACAGTCTATGTCAAATTCGAGGTTAATAGGTTCGGTTTTGCGTCAGTTTTGACATAAACTGACGCAAATCTTAACCTGCAAATCTCGAATGTTTTCAGTACTGCCAAACGTAAAACACGTATCACAGTCGACTCTGATCACGGATTTAAATAAACACCCGTTAGAAATTTGCATAAATATGGCGGCAGAGGTGTGGCTTAGTTGTATTGTCGCCACTGTCTATATAGAGGCACTGTATTCCCTATTACAGTGGCTATATACAAGACAGTGTGGCCATAGGGATGTCTTCGCCGCTATTGGTGGACGCGAATATCCGCCATTAACAGGCAAAATATTTAGTTACTTTTAAGTTGTTCTCAAAGAGGTTGGTAGAATCTGTTCATTTGGTTATGGAAGAAAATAAAACCTTTCAAATCTGACAATTGTAAATTGTCAGTGTCAAATAATTCATTGGCATCGCAAGCGGGTCAAATTTTATCATCTGTTGCCCCGAAAAACTGATATTCTGCACAGTATTTAAATGTGACAATTTATAATTATACTATTGTTGTAATAGCACAAGATGCGTTCGACTTGGAATATATGATAAAGAGATTACATCGGTGCTACGATAAATGGGGCCTTGGCATAAGTTTAGAGGAAACGGAGTATTTAGTAGTCAACTCAAAAGCACAATATGAAGTCTTAATAAACGAAGATGTCGCAGTAAGACAAGTAGAAAGGTTTAAATACCTCGGTGCTACAATACAATCGATGAAAAAGGTTTGGGAACAGAAGAGATCAGAACTCGAATAGTACAAAGTACTTAAAATCAATTTGATGGGTCAATACTATCTCTAACAAAAACAAAAAAAGAATAGGTAAAGTAATGGTAGAGTCGGTGCTATGTTATGGCAGTGAGGTATGGACTGTAACAGCGGAAATGAAACGAAGACTAAACACAGTTCAAATGGACGAAAAAGCGCAAAGGTATCGAGACGAGATAGAGTGACGAACGAGGAAATAAGACGCAGAATGGAGGCACCAGAATCAGTTGTGGACAGAATTGGAGAATGGAGGAGACGACGTGGCTTATGAAGATCTTTAAATGGTCGCCGCCGGTTAAGAAAAAAAGAGGTAGACTACGCAAACCGTGGAATGAGGGTATTCGGAGAGCCATGGAGGAACCTGGAAGAAGACCAAGCACAGAACAGGGAGGTCTGGAGACAGGAAACAGGAAGACGGCATTTAACTGTATTGTAAACTAGCATAACTGAAACCGGTTGTAAACTTCATGTAACACCTTAAAGCACTACGAACGAACGCCAATGAGAAATGTCAATGTCCAAAAATAACACTGCACGTGTAGCTAACATCAACTAGTTAAAATAACTAGCGCCAAAATAATGACCACTCAAAAACGTTCGATTATTTCTAAAGGCACTGTATATCTTTACGCTCAAATTTGCCTGTTAATGGCGGCCAACAATCGTATGGCCACACTGTCTTGTATATAGTCACTGTATTCCCTATTAGAGATCCTGTATATACAGGGACTCTATTCCCTATCAGAGCCAGTAGATATAGAGAGTACCGCCACGTCCGCCATGTTTGTTCCTTTGTCATATGCGTCACTTTGAGGTTTTGTAACACAATTCCGTCAACCTGACATTTATTGGCAATCCGAAATTTTACTTAAAATTGGCAAGACTGTAAGTCTATGTCAAATTCGAGGTTAGTAGCTTAGGTTTTGTTTGTTATTTGACACAAACTGATGGAAAACATAACCGGATAACCTCGAATTTGACATAGACTTACGCCCGTATTCATAGTCGTTTGCCAGCAAGGTTTTTATATATATACAAACCTTGGTTCGCCAGCGGATCGCCGGCGACTCGCCAGAGTTTCGTTATGAATAGTATGTTGGCGGCACTGTACGTTAATGTCAAATTCGAGGTTAGCAGGTTAGATTTTGTGTCAGTTTCTGTCAAAACTGACTGAAAACCTAACCTGATAACCTCGAATTTGACATTGACGTAGAGTGTCGCCAACATACTATTCATAACGATACTCCGGCGAGTCGCCGGCGATCCGCTGGCGAACGACTATGAATGCGGGTGTTTTACAGTCTTGCCAATTTCAAGTAAAAATTTAGACATAACTCAATCAGTCATTGCTGATGGGAACAAAAATGGCGGCGATGGCTGCATTTTCACGGATCAAAGAATGGCGATACTCTCTATATCTACTGGCTCTGTTCCCTATTAGAGTACCTGTATATAGTAAGAGTAGAGCAAACGCGGCAACAGCATTTCATTGGTTGGATCCCTTTTGGATCCCATTAGAATTTAAAAATTTAGTTGGCACGTGTGCTTTAGATTTTTTGAATTAGTGACATTGAAATTGTCAGATTTATTGCACTTTCGAAGTAAGTACATATTTCATTATCATGACCGGTTGTTGCGTGCCGGGGTGTAATAACCTTTCAGAAAATGGTATACATCCTGTAAGCATACTCAAAAATCCAGCAACAAAACAAATTTGGTAACAGCATCGACAGAGAAAATTATAAATCCAAACGACCAAGAATATGTGAAAATCACTTTGGAAAGAGTCAGGGAATTTGGAGTGCGCTTTAGTTTTCATGTTAGGTAGAAAAACTAGTGCCATCTTAATTTTCTTTTTATTTCATTAATCTATGTTCCTCAGGTCTAGATGTGAACAGCAAATGAATATAAAGTTGGCTTAATACCACTGTATTTACTAGTTAATAAATAAAAGTGCATTACATGGCATAAAGCACATTTAGTTTCAACTTCTTACCACGACTAAATACTAAATAATTTATAGTCAACTATAACCTATGACAGTTGTAACTAACTTCACCGGATGAATCCCTTCATTCTATTAATGTAGTCGACTGTGAAATGGATCCCTAAATGTCATCGTTTGCCCTACTCTTACTATATACAGGTACTCTATTCTCTATTACAGTGGCTTTATACAAGACAGTGTGGCCATAGGGATGTCTTCGCCGCTATTGGTCGACGCGAATATCCGCCATTAACAGGCAAAATATTTAGTTACTTCTAAGTTGTTCTCAAAGAGGTTGGTAGAACCTGTTCATTTGGTTATGGATAATCAACTCGGAAGCACAATATGAAGTCTTAATAAATGAAGATGTCGCAGTAAGACAAGTATTAGAAAGGTTTAAATACCTCGGTGCTCCAATACAATCGATGAAAAAAGTTTGGGAACAGAAGAGATAAGAACTCGAATAGTACAAAGTAAGAAGATAGTGGGATGCTTGAAATCAATTTGATGGGACAATACTATTTCTAATAAAAACAAAAAAAGAATAGGTGAAGTAATGGTAGAGTCGGTGCTATGTTATGGCAGTGAGGTATGGATTGTAACAGCGGAAATAAAACGAAGACTAAACACAGTTCAAATGGACGAAAACGCGCAAAGGTATCGAGACGAGATAGAGTGACGAACGAGGAAATAAGACGCAGAATGGAGGCACCAGAATCAGTTGTAGACAGAATTGAACGAAAAGCGTTAAACTGGTTTGGTCATCTGATGAGAATGAAGGAGACGACGTGGCCTTTGAAGATCTTTAAATGGTCGCCGTCGGGTAAGGAAAAAAAGGTAGACCACGCAAACCGTGGAATGAGGGTATTTGGAGAGCCATGGAGGAGAGGAACCTGGAAGAAGACCAAGCACAGGACGGGGAGGTTTGGAGACAGGGAACAGGAAGACGGCATTTAGCTGTATTGTAAACTACCATAACTGAAACCGGTTGTAAACGTCATGCAACACCTTAAAGCACCACGAACGAACCCCACTAAAAAATGTCAATGTCCAAACATAACACTGGACCTGTAGCTAACATCAACTAGTTAAAATAACTAGCGCCAAAATAATGACCACTCAAAAACGTTCGATTATTTCTAAAAGCACTGTATATATCTAAGCTCAAATTTGCCTGAAAATGGCGGCCAACAATCGTATGGCCACACTGTCTTGTATAGAGTCACTGTATTTCCTATTAGAGATCCTGTATATAGTAACCCATATACAGGGACTCTATTCCCTATTTCAGTTGCTTTATTTACTACAGTTTGGCCGGCCATACGTGGTCACGTTTTCTATTGGTCGGCGCCATTTTGTGTCTTCCGTCATCTTGACAATTACATGTTGAAGACATCAAGTTGACGTTTACACATGTTAATTTGTCACCAAACTTGTCTAAAATTTGTATATCTGCAATTATAGTATTTGAAAACTGCTGTAAACAATACATTTCATTATAAGCTAATAAGTCAACCCTAAAACTGATTTTATCAAAGTTGGAGTTTTAAATATGGGGTTTTGTTGTGCATTCGGATGCAACAATAAAACTGCACATGGAATTAAAATGAAACGTTTTCCGAGAAACAAAACTAGGCGAGACTTGTGGGACAAGCAGGTGAATCTGGAAAATTGGTATCCTAATGAGAATTCACAAATATGTGAACAGCATTTTGAAGAATCAATGTGGGAGAAAGTGGATGTTGACGGGAAACGGAAACTTAAAAGTAATGCTGTGCCAACGTTATTTTCTTTCACGCCGTCCACATTAGAACCTAAAAAAACTAAAAAATGCCTCTGCCTACACAGAAAACGATAACATTTTTGATATACATGTACCATCATCATCAATAAAAAGTTCAAGCGACTGCATTCCAACTGAGGTAGATTCTCGTTTGCTGCTAGAGCAAGAAATTAGAAATTTGAAGGAGAAGCTAGAACAGCATAATAAAGGTTACAAAAAACTGCTAATTCAAAATCTCAAGTACAAAAGGGTCACTCGGAAACTGAAACGAGAACGGAAATATCTAAAATCAAACAATTTGCTTAATACGATTTTCAACGAAGACCAAATTCGGGCTGCTAACAGAAAATCTACCAAATTTATGAAGTGGAGTAACATAACAGTGAAAAATGCCTTAAAAGTAAAATTTCTGTGTGGTACGAATGGATACGAAGAACTTCGACGTCAACGAATTCCGCTACCATCAGCAAAAACACTGAGAAGGCGTTTAGAAAATCTGACATTTGAATCAGGCATATTAGACGAAGTCTTTACGTTCTTACAACTAAAAGTGAATTGCTTACGACACCTCAGCAAAGAGACTGTGGAATCGCTTTAGATGAAATGACTAACGCCGAGAAGAACCTACGATTTTTCATTAAATAAATATTTAGGTCAAATAACTTTACCCCAGCACACCGAAGAAGCAACTCACGCTCTTGTTATAATGTTAGCTGGTATTAGTTCCCGATGGAAGCAAACTGTGGCTTATTATTTTACTGGCAATTCTGTGGATGGTTCGATTTACAAAAATATATTAATTGAAATTATTCGTAAAGCAGAGGCAATTGGATTAAATATTATTTTTCTCCAACCACACGAATAAGACGCCATATTGTCGAATAATTTTGTATAAAAAGTAAGTCATTTCGGGATGTTCACCAATTACCTTGTCAACTGTACACTTTTCGATTCATATTTGCACTAGTACAAAAATGGAAGCAAGATAGGGTTTTGCATGGTAAATTTTAAATAAAACACAAACGCTTCGTCAATATTCGGCAATCGCTGTCGTTGTTGTTTAATTTCCCCGTATAGTGATTGCTTATTTGCGCCATGACAGTTCTACAATATAATCTACAATGTTTGATTCTAAATAATAAGTCATATTACCGAATTTATGAGTAGTTGGAGAAAAAATAGTATGTTTCATTCGGACAAAAAATGCGTTTTCGGGACGCGTAAGACTCGCCGGACTCCGCTGCGCGTCGTCCGGCGATCTGTCTTCTTCTTCTTAGTCGTGTTACTTCATGTCTAAAGTGTCGTGATTAATATAAATTTTTAGTTTGGTGAATTAGATGTCGCCATTCTTCGCGGTTTTGTGCTCTGTGAATAGCTTCGTGTGTTGTATTTCCGGTTAGGTTTTTAATTTGGTCTAGCCATCTGGTTGGTGAACGGCCTCTCGGTCTTTTTCCGTCCACTTTTCCTACTACTATAAGTTTTTCTAGCCCATCTTCTCTTCTTGTGATGTGTCCGAAATATCGTAATATCTTGGCATATATAGTCGATGATAGTCGTTGTATGATCTTCAATTCCTGCAAGATAGACTCGTTGGTACGATGAGCAGTCCATGGAATTCTGAGCAGTCTACGCCAACACCACATTTCAAAGGCGTCTATTTTCTTCCTATCGCTGGCTAATATTGTCCATGTCTCCGAAGCGTACATAAATGCAGGGAATACTAACGATTCTACGAGTTTTTTCTTTGTCATCTTTGTGATATTTTTATCTTTCCAGATGTTACGCAGACGAGTCATTGCTGTCTTTCCTATTCCTATTCGTCGTTTAATTTCATCAGAGCAACCACCTTTGTTTGACACAAGTGAGCCTAAGTATATATAACTCTCTACGGTGTTGCAGCCTGCTATTTGCCGAATTTCTGGGTGGTTATTATTTTGGCGATCTACAATTAGTGGTTTTATTACGGTTGATAAGCAGGCCTCTCTGTCTACTAGTAACTTCCACCCTTTCAATTAGTTCGGTCAGCTCGACTTCTGAGGTTGCCAGGAGGACAGTATCATCAGCATACCTCAGGTTGCTGATTCTCCTACCACCTACTACTATTCCACCTTCCCAGTCATCGAGCGCTATTCGCATTATGTACTCTGAGTATATATTGAAAAGGATGGGAGAGAGGATACATCCTTGTCGTACCCCAGCTTTTACCGTAAATTCTGTTGACTCTAACCCATTAACCCTCACACTGGCATTATTTGATGTATAAAGAGCCCTGACCAGTGCAATCAAGTGTTCAGGTACACCCATGTCTTTTAAAATGTACCAAAGGTGCTTCCATTGTACCAAGTCAAATGCTTTACGGTAGTCGACAAAACATATATATAGTGAGATGTTAAATTCTCTGGTTTTCTCTATAATCTGCCTCAAGTTCAGCACCTGTTCACGCGTTCCTTTGCCTTTCACAAAGCCGGTTTGCACATCTGGTATCTGAGAATCCAAAAAAACTCTGAGTCGATTGTGTAATATGTGGAGCATGATCTTACTGGAATGAGAAATCAGTGCGAGCAGCCTATAATTATCGCAATCTTTTTTAGAGCCCTTTTTGTGTATGGGAATAAAGGTTGATTTCGTCCAGTCTTTGGGCCACCTGCCCGTAAGCCATATTTTACGACATAGTTCTAGATATTTCTGTACACCAGTTTCACCGCTTGCCATTATTGCTTCAGTTGGGATGTTGTCTGATCCGCATGCTTTACCCTGCTTTAACTTTTTGATAGCTGCTTCCACTTCTTCTTGCAGAATATCTGGTTCCGTAACACTAATGCTATTGTTTGGTGGAGTTATGTTGTCAGGATCTTTATAGAGATTCTCGCAATATATCTTCCACGTTTGTAAAGCCTGGTCTATTTCTGTCACGTCTTCTCCAGATTTATTTGTCACTATCCAGCTATTGGCACTAAATTGACGTGTGATCTGTCTAATCTTCGTGTAGATATCTTTGGACTGATTCTGGTTAGCATGGCTTTCTATTTCAATACATATGTCTGTATAATATTTATTTTTATCTCTTCTACAAGCAGCTTGAATATCCTTATTAAGTCCAGACAGCGCTGTTCTTCTATCATCTTTGTTACTGCCACAGCGCTGCAGTACTCTTCTTTTCTCTATTAACTTCATAGTTTCATCAGAAATCCAGCGTTGTCTCTTTTGCGGTGTCTTACTTTGTGTCTCCTTTATGGCTTTGAGTATCCAGTCTTTGATATTTTGCCACATCTCTTCTGTTGTTGCAGAGGGGTTGCTCATTAGAGCAGGATCTGTTTGTGACAGTGCCTCCTTCATGGTATTCATGTCTGGTGTTATGATTTTCTTACCCACGTTCTTCTTTGGAGTAGCGAGCTTTAGTTGGAATTCGACTCTAAGCATCTGGTGATCAGAGCCACATACTGCACCGGGACAAGTTCGTACGTCTCTAATTGAGGATCGCCATCTTGTATTAATCAATACGTAGTCAATTTGATTTTTATATTTGCCGTTCGGCGAAACCCATGTATACATATGTCTTATGTGGTGTTTAAATACGGTATTCATTATAGTAAGAGAGTTGTCGACAGCAAATTGAAGCAGGCGTTCTCCTTGCGGATTTCGTTCTCCAATACCATAAAGTCCAACAGAGGATCTTAAATGATAGTCTTCGTTTGTTGCGCCAATTTTAGCGTTAAAGTCGCCAATAACCATTGTTATTTCTCGTCGTGGAATATTTGCTATAGCGGTTTCAAGCTGTTGATAGAATTCTTCAATTTCTGCGTCGTCATATCCAGATGTGGGTGCATATACCTGAACAAGATTTATTGGAATAGGTTTAGTATCAAGCTTTAGTGTTATTATACGATCGCTGATAGGATTATATCCTTTTACTATAGTATTTATTTTATGAGGAACAACAAAAGCGACACCGTTGCGGCTCTGATCTTTGTTACCTGAGAAGTATACCCAGTGGTCTCCACTACGATAATGACCGTAATCCTTCCAATGTGTTTCAGACAGTCTTGTGACTACCAAGTTGTATCGGTCAATTTCATCTTTTATTATCTGAAGTTTACCAGGAGCTAGCATTCCTCTTACGTTTCACGTAGCTATTTTAGTGTTTTTTCCAGAAGCCCATTTTCCATGTACAGCCTGGTCACTCACATGTACACGGCCAGTCACATATTTCTCACCGCTCAGCCTGGAACCGAAGCGGCGCCGATTGTCAGTCGGATCGCCAGACGTATTCCTGATCTTTGATATCATTAAAAATCCCATATTAACGTTCATGGAACCTATGGTTAGTGTAGTAAGGGTTCCTCTCTTTTCTACACCGCAGTAACAGAACCAATTATGCTAAGTATTTCAGCTTTGCTTCTGTGTTTCTGTTCTAAGCCGGGCTGAAGTTATTCTTCTTGCGCATTAGTTCAGTACTGATGTCGCTGCTGCCCAACTTCAGGATTTTGCAATTACCTATTGCAGAAGGTGCCTCTTCCGCCCCACTTGTCGTAACGAGGTCCATCCTCTCCGCCGAGTCGATCGTTGAGGTCTTCATCCATAACCCTGGACAAGGGACCCATACAGGTTGCTATATCCCGGGCCAGGAGAAACCTGAAGCTTGCGTGGGCAGGGTCGCTTATTTCCTGAAATAGAGCGGTCTGCTAAGACAGGCTCTATCCGCTACCCTTAAATTAGAAGGTGTAAAAGTATGGATACATTAAAGGCATCAAACGAGACTTCAGCAGATTTTAAGAATTGGGAGCTAGCCTATCAGTCGCGAAGTGATTAAAGGGATTAGTGTCTTAATAGGTGCGGACAATTATTGGGCAGTACCTAGTTACTGGTGAAAACACGATGCTTGGCAAAAGATTGATGGCTGTAAAAACAAAATTCGGGTACACAATAGGTCCGGTAGCTGTGGAACCAGCGAATTTATTCATGAATGTACAGGCAGTGTTGCACGCGACAATTAGTGATGAACCAGAAACAGAGATATTGCAATTTTGAAACGATAGGCATTAGGGACGAAACAATACAAGACAACGTGTTTTCCAAAGAAATTTGTGTAAAGCACTGTGGTAACGGTTACGAAACGATCCTACCGTCGAAAAGGGAAAATACTATTGTTGAGGATGATAATTTAAGTGGCGCCAGTGTTCGGACAGAAAAACAAAAACTTAAATTAGAAGAGAGTCATAAATTATCGGACTACAATAATGAACGTAAATACTCTGACGTAGTTAAAATATTAAAGACGAAAGCATTTTACGCGAACAATCTTGTATATAGTGCTACTAATGTAGATTTAGGAAAATACCGAGAGCATAGTGCCATAGTCAATTAAAAACGCATCAATAATGCTACGAAAGTGGCTACCTGGGGCACCGATTTTAAATGACAATAAGAGTGTAGCATTAAATTTTCGCGTAAGGTGATAGGATTAAGCTGGAATGCCAGAAATAATAGTTTAAATGTAAATAATAGAATAGGTGTAAAGGATAGAATATGTGTATATAATAGAAAAAAACGTAGTCAATGTCAATGTCATTCCAATCTCCAGAAAACATTTCACAAGATATATACTGTAATAAATGTTCAAAATCATTCAAAACCAATAAAGGACTGACGATTCATACATTGAAAGTACACAGAAATCTGGATGTTTCGAATAGTTCGCAGTCCACATCAACACGTATCAAAGGAATTAAATCATCTTGTGGAAAATATTTTCGTCCTCGTTACAAATTTGAATCGAACTCGGATAGTGATGATGTTGATGCAGTTGATCCTATCCCTACCAAGGAACCCCCTTCATTACGTGAAAAAGTGGATACAAATAATTCCCAATTCTACAGTTCTACCTTTCATTGTCAATATTGCCCTGAAGTTAGATATTTTAAAACGCCACTGGTTTGAAAATACACACTTATCGTTGTCACAAAGGAAATTTTTCTTATCGTTTGATCTTGATAAAAAACATAGCTTCAATGAGAAAATTACTTATCTTAAAGACAACGTTATTATACTTAAAAGAGTTCCCCGAGGTGCAAGAATTACTGTGGCCAACAAACTTGCTAAAATAATCAGTGATTGTGTTTATCATAATACATCTACAGCTTGGTAATTTTTTTTTCCTATCATGTTCTTCATATTTCGTCTAAGAATGAAAAGGAATCCCTAACTTTAAGAGTCAAGCAGAACGCTGAATTTAATTTTGATTCTGTACATCATGTCAAAAAGAATAATTTAAAACCATCACGTTTCAAAATAGCCGAAAATAAAGTTGCTGATAGTAACATAAAAGGTGCTATACGTGTGTTGTCTTCTGAGAATGCCTTCGCTGGCAACAACTCCGATACTTTTGAAAAATTGAAATCAAAACCTCCAAAACCTTCCAGAGAAATCGATTTTCAAGCACTTCAAATTGATACTAACATCTTATTGTTTCCACGATCAGGTTTCTAGTGCAATCTTATCTTTTCGTAATGGTTCTGCTGCCGGTATGGATGGCTTGAGACCGCAACATCTTAAAGACTTAGTCAATGTAAAGGTGACATTGGTCAAAGACTTTTATATGATACAAGCAAACGGCGCGCTACGCGCACGTGTGGCGCACATGTGAAATAGGATACGCCGAAGGTCACGCTCCCAGACGAGCGCTCAGCTAAGAAAACCTAAACAAATATAAACATCTGCGAAGCCGGAACGTGATATTTGATTTTGTGCCACAGCAGACAGACAGACAAACACACATTAAGGAAAATTATATTATAAATAACTCGTCTATGTAACTTAATGCTTTCTGTTAAGGTTAATTCAGATATTAGACCTTTTATATACGAAGCATCGCTTTGTGCTTTTTCAAAAAAGGAAGGAGGAATCCGTCCAATTGCTGTAGGTTCAACTTTTAGACGTCTTACTTCTAAACTATGTACTCATCATATCTCACACGTTATCTTCTTTCTTTTATTTCAAACAATTAGGTTTTGGAATAACGGGAGCTTGTGAAGCGGCAGTTTATTATGTGAGGAAATATTAAACAAACAATTTTGATGTTGAAGTCATTTTAAAAATGCCTTCAACTCTGTAGAAAAAAATTCTCTATTAACTGCTGTAAAAGATACTATTCCGTATGTTTATCCTTACCTTTGGCAGTGTTATGCTTTTAGGTCATATCTTTTTTTTTGACGGAAAAACAATTGAATCCGCTTTGGGTTGTCAACAAGGTGATCCTTTAGGTCCAGCTATTTTTAGCCTTTCCATACATAATATTATTAAGGAATTAACTTCTGAACTTAATATTTGGTACCTAGATGATGGTACTCTAGGAGGAAAAGCTACAGATGTCTTACAAGATTTAGAAAAAGTTATCTCAGAATTTAAAAAAATAGGTTTAGAACTTAATTTTAATAAATGTGAGCTTTATTTTTTTAACAATAACACAAATAATAACCGATTAAGTTTGTTAAAAAAAATGAATCCTTAGCTCCAGTATTATGTGTCAGTTCTGATGAACATTTTTCTTTATTAGGATCTCCTTTATTCGAATCAGCTTTCATTCCTTGCTTTAAAAAAAATGAAGAATTTACTCTTTTATCAATTAATCTTTGCAAACTAAGTCCACATATTAGTTTTTTCTTATTACGTCATTGTTTTTGGATGCCGCATTTCATGTACCTTCTTGATGTTGTCCTATTTGGAAATTTGAAGATATTTGCCTACAACTTTGGAAAAAAATTTAAATATCAAATTTACAAATAGATCATGGAATCAAGCCAAATTACCAGTTCGGTTTGGTGGTTTAGGAATTAGATCAACACCAGCATTTTTGGCTTCGTACATGCTAATTCAACTCTCATTAACTCAATTCTTCCACCTCATTTTTCTGACCTCGGGACTGAATTTTTATATGAAGCCATGCATGTTTGGCTTGATAAATCTAACGGATCCCAATATCCTGCATCTAAGTGTATCCAAAAAAATTGGGATTTACAAATTATTTTAAATCAACACGAAGTGCTAATGTCAACTTCAACTGATCGACAAAAAGCAATTTTACTCGCTGTTTCCGAACCACTGTCGGGAGCTTGGCTTGAAGCTTTACCTTCTTCTCAACTTGGTACTCTCTTGGAAAAAACTACTCTGCAAATTGTCATTTCGCTTAGATTAGGCATTAGTATTTGCCACCCCCATGTTTGTAGTTGTGGCTCTCTTGTGGATAGCTTTAGTCATCACGATGATATGATTCAGGAGGCACGCGAGGGCCTCCATTATCAATATTAATTTGATTACGCCCTCGACACGCAACAAGGATCAAGACGCGGCATTAATTACCAGATCGCAAAAACCCAAAGACGCAGTTTTAACATCTGCATAACAACAGCAGTCCCAAAATTTGAAAGGAGCTACCGCATTACTGCCCAGAGCATAACCGTCATAAACCCATCAAAACAAAGATGACAGCGCGACAAAGGAAGTGTTGCGGGCAGTAACCCGCTTAGGAACACAGGGAAGCTGGCGCATTAATTAAAAAGGGCCAACATTACGCGAATTGAGGTGTCGTTTTTTTCTTTTTACTATTGTTATAAGGTCAGGGTGAACATAAGCAATGCACGTATGAAATAATGTCAATCCGCCGCCGCCTGCGGTAGAAAGCACATCTCCAAGTACGCAAATAGGCGAAATAACAGCACCATAAAACTATAAAGTTTACGAAGATTACAGCGACCAGAGGAACATACAGTTTTAGGAATAAGCAGTTTTGGAAAATAAAACCCAAAGGGCACCAATAAACGCCGGCACCAGATAGTCTGGAATAAATCCGGGTCTTAAACTCGCGTTCAAATCAAGGAACAATGAAAACCCACACCACGAGGGCTAATTAATTAAATTAAAAACACCGGCCACCGGAGGATGCGAAATATCGCCTAACCAGTGGGAGCACGGGGCAGCAATTCCGCGTGCTAAGAAGTCCGCGAATCACAACCGCGCCGCTTTTATTGTAGAAATAATTTAATTAATCCTAACTTTGTTAATATGCGGGCGAAACATGGCAAGTAAAGACTCAACATTCAAGTTTTTAGCAGACAAAAGCAATGCCCATGTCGGCCACAAGATAGCGCTTCGCGCCGCGGAGATCAGAGCGCGAATCCAATTCGTACCAAATTTGCAAACGTCCCCACTGTCGTTCAGCCAATCGTGAGCGAGGAATTGGCAAACAAAGTCGGCAAGACCTTTATAAACCCCGAGATTCTTGAAAAAAGCACGTAGTTCCAACCAGCAGTTCAGAGAGCAGCATCCAGTATCCAGCAGCTACCGCCATCGGTCCAGCCAGCCTGAGTACTCCAGCTCCAACCACACTTAGTCTCCAGCGGTGCTCGCCGAGCTCCTGGGACTTGGAAAAATTCATCCAACCAAACTCAGTCTCCAGCGGTGCTCGCCGAGCTCCTGGGACTTAGAAAAAGTCGCTAAATCGAACTTAGTCGCCAGTGGTGCTCGCCGAGCTCCTGGGACGAATTACCCAAGCGAAGCCGGATCCAGCCTCCCGACGCGCCGGCCGTCCCCAACCTCTGCCGTCATCGCCTGCCGAGTCATCGCCTCCTAGCAACGCCCGGACCCCGCCGCCCGCACCGCCGCCAGCGCCAGGTCCTCCGGCCCCCCTCGGAAGTGGGATGTGGAGTTGGAGCTGCACCTAAGCGCCGAGGAGGCACGGGAACTGCAGTTCTTGTGGGACGCATCTTGCGCCACCGCCGAGCCGAGTCGCCGCCCCCAGCTTCCCACCGTAGCCCTTCCGGCCCGAAGCGAGGTCCAGGGTACACCCCACTACCGCAGGAGGGACCCGCGGCAGACCAAGGAGCTCCGCGACCGCCCCCGGCCGCCCCTCCGCTCCTCTCCGGCGCGCATACCGTCCAGCCACCGCCGACACCGCCGCCGCCCGTCGCCATCGCCCAGGCGCCCCAACCCGTAGCCATCCGGCCCGACGAGCCAGCGAGGCCGCACACCGAGCCCCCAGCGCCCCCACCGCCGCCGCCCGTCGCCATCGCCCAGGCGCCCCAACCCGCAGCCAGCAGGCCCGACGAGCCAGCGAGGCCGCACAGCGAGCCCCCAGCGCCAGGACCTCCGCCGTCCCTGGCACGCACGCCCCTCTCCACGAAAGGAAGGACCCCGGGACAAAACACGATGACCCCACGCCACCAGAACCTTCGAGGCGTCATCAACTAAATAGCCCATTTTTGTATATATGTTCGAAAAATTAAAAAAACCTGTGTAAATATCATTTTTTTGTTTTCTCTCTCTTTCTCTCGTGCTCTTGCATTTAGGTCTACCCCGCCTACCGGGAAGAACACCATTGGCCGACTGAGTTGCCAGGGCCAAATCAACAAGGGTCGCCATTAGTAGGAGTTAGCCCTCGCCCGCCCTCCAACGAGGCCGCGGGACCGAGTCGTGTTAACGATTTGTCTTGTTTAAAAAGTGCTGGAAATTTTACAACAATCTAGTCCAATGCACTGGCGCAGTATACTTTCAATTGGGCTCAAAAACACTTCACACCAGATTAAAAAGGAAGCTAGCCAGAGACCTGCTTACAAGTGATAGTGAATAATATCCTATTCCCATAGTAAACAGAAGTGAATAATAATAATAGCAATAATAACTACTCATAGTGAACTGATTACCAACCATGACATTATGTGCTTATAAAACAGTTTCAACTAAAATAATAATAACAAACCAACTCTTTAGTGCTAAAATTACTATTGTTAGACCTCACTCGTGATGAGTAATGTTATAACAACAGATCAATAAAAAAACCAATTAGGGTAGGCTGTGATATGTGTTATACGTTTGGCAGTACTGAAGTGTATTGTCAGTCTATGTCAAATTCGAGATTTGCAAGTAAAATTTTACGTCAGTCTGTGTCAAACAACAAACAAAACCTAACCTACTAATTTCGAATTTAACATAGACTGACAATACACTTCAGTACTGCAAAACGTATCACAGCCTACCGTAATTGAGTTTTTTATTGATCTCTTGTTATATTTATTTTAACTTTACCATGTATAGCAACCATTGCTGAGCTGGTATAATGTATATTAAAAAAAAAGTTCAGGCACAATTGCAGTGCTAAGAGGAGCTTTTATTACCGAACTAGAACAAAATTGCGTAGTGTTGGTTGCTGACTGACTAATATAAATCATTACACAATTCCCAAAACGGTTACAACTCCCAGCGTTTTGTTAAAATTGCATGCTGGTTTGCAATCACAGAAACTTAACATAATTCAGTAGTGCAAGGAAAAAATGTAGGTACCTGCATGAGTAGCCGTTATATTGAAGTAGATTGTGTTTGGGAAGGTGTGAACAGCTTATTCACTCAGCGAAGAAAAGTTAAATATTCCAAATTAGACGAACCTAATTACTTGGTTAGTATTACTGCTGAAAGTTATAGTTTTCTCGGGTCTTTTAATCAGCAGCGATATTTAGCGATTGCTCATCTACAGTTTGGTTACATAGCGCACCGGGTGCGAGGCTGCCAAGCCCATTCATATGCTAGATAAGTAGGGTGTTTTGGAGTGTTCTGAGACAAGGTCAGGTGAAGGTTGCCACCCCCACCACTCAACCTGCCACCTCCCACCACCAACAATATTAAGTTCAAGGCTAAGTGGTGGTGGGGGGTGGCAACCTTGACCTGACCTTGTCTCAGAACACTCCAAAACACCCTACTTAAATATAAGACATTTTTTGTACTATCTGTGATATTTCCTTTGCTTGTGATACTTGTTAGATAATTAACTGCTCTGGAAAGTCTGTTTGTTCCAGTAATTACGATACCCTACTTGTTGCAACCACGAATTAGTATCATTATATGATCTTTGTTAAAACTTGGGATTCACTCGCGTTGTATTAGGTTTTGCTACGATTGATTCACTTAGTGGTTGGTTGTCTCAAGGAATCAACAGCAACGTGCCAGATGGAAGCATTTGACGCCCTTTAATGTATTTTTCACTTTTTTAAATAAGGTAATCCCCATCCCTTCTCCATAGGAAGTAATGTAACATTTGTAGTCAAACCAATTAAATAAAT